>CABHPP010001801.1:25000-41638 GCA_902168425.1 Peromyscus attwateri | reverse complement strand
TTAATTAGTATATTGTAGCCTTGTTTATCTCATCTGACTACTTTGGCTTGAAGTATATCTTGTTTGATATTAGAATATCTATGCCTGACTATTCCCTGGTTCCATTTGATTAGAATATCTTTTCCTATACTTTTCCACTAAAGTGATATCTGTCTTTGATAGTGAGATGTGTTTTTTGAAGGTAACAAAAGAGTGGATCCTATTTCTAATCCAATCTACTAGTCTCTGTCCTTATTTTTTCTGCCACTGAGTCTTTTTATTTATACATGTTTTATATCTCTAGAAAAAATAGTCCCAGGATTTACCCTCCTGTGTGTTTTCACCTTGCTTCTTGTTGGCCCATGATGCCAGCTAAGGTTGCTAGTACATTGAAAATAACTGACTGGATGGGAGCAGATTATTCTGCCACTTTCTAGGTCTTTGAGCTGCACACCAACTATAGGGCTGATCAGTCCACACTTGTTCAACCTGCTTGTGAGGTTCACAGTGATTTTCCCAGCTTGATGATCATCAATGATTTGAAATTCATCAATGTAACCACATGTCATCATCATAGTTAGGAACCGCATGATGACTTTGTAGCATCCCCTGTTGAGGACCTGAACATTTACTTCTCCTCTCAGCACTGTTGATGCTCTTGAGAGCATCAGCCAGAAGATTCATGGGCACCATGGTGATGGTTCAAAAAGATGATGGAAAGCTTATCTATGTCTTTTGATTGAGAAAATTGAGACCATTAATATTCAGTTATTACTGAAAAGTATGTATTCATTTCTGTCATCTTGTTGATTTGTGCTGTTTTCTTATTCCTTGTTTGCTTAACAGGCCTGGCATTCCTTATTTTTCTCTTGTGGCCTCTTGGTAGTGTTTATCCTTCTCTTCAGTCTGAAGTATTCTTTTAAGTATCCTCTGTAGAGCTATCTTAGTAGTTATGAATTTCTTGAGCCCGCTTTTACTATGGAAATTTTTTGTTTCTCCTTCAATTATGACAGATAGTTTTCTTGGATATAATGGTCTGGATTGGTAGTTATTGTTTTTCAGAGCATAGTATACATCTTCCCAAGCCTTTCTGGCTTTGAAAGCTTGTCGTATAATCAGCTGTGATTCTGATTAGCCTGCCTTGATAAGTGACTAGCGCAGCTTCCAGTGTTCTTTTGTTGGAGCTGCTGTTGTTCTTATTTGTAGTTTATTATAAAATGATATGGGGTGTTTATCTGCTCTTGTCTAGTTGGTGTTCTATATGCCTCTTGGATCTACATTGGCATTTTCCCCTCTAGATTCTGGAAATTTTCTTTAGGTTTTATTGAAAATACTTTTTGTTTTATTGGCATGGAATTCTTTTTCTTTTTGTTTTATTGGCATAGAATTCTTCTACTTTTTCTATGGCCATAATTTGTCCATTTGGACTTTTCATAGTGTCTCAAAGCTTTCACCTGTCTTGTTATATTTTTATAATTATTATTTCTCAGAGATCCCAGTGGTGCTGGCTCTCGAGGCTTCCTGGGAATTTGGCTTCCTTCAGGGATCAAAGTGGCATCACAGTTGTGGTGGCTCAGCAAAGCAGCCTGCAATGTCAGGAGGCCAGCCTAAGAGTGTGGGGACGGGGAGGGAGAAGTGTCCGTACAGCTTGTCTCCCTTTCCTGCTGGACTTCAGGCTTATATAAGTGACTTTGTCTGAATTTTCTAGCTGTAGAATGCATAGCTATGATGAACACACAAAACTTAAAGGAAGCTAAGATTCTAGAGCTTCATTTTGGGAAGACAATAATGCTATTAATCACATTCTTGTTAGAGAAGGAGGTATTGAATGATTGTGCCATTGAAGACATTTGCATCTGGAGTTAGTTTATTGGTTGAGGTTTTATTGTATTTCAATTTTTGTTCAAATCATCACCTTTCTTCTTTCAGCATGGATTCATCCATTTTTTTACTTAGAGGGGTGCTATGCTTCCTCCCACTTCTGGGATTATCTTTTGTATCAGTTTGCTAAAGTAGGGAAAAAACTGGCAGGCTAGTCATGTCAGCCAAATTAAACCTATGTCCTTTGTGTGCTGACACAGCTCTGAGTTCCACAGTCCTGCCTTCCTACACAACTTAACTCTGCTGCAGTCCTTGCCTATACCAGGCCTGTGTGCACCCAAATTCCATTTCACCCTTGGGCTGCTAATCCATGCACCTGCCACATGATACCCGGGACTCTATAGATTTGTGTATGCCCAAACTCTGTCTTAGGCCCAAGCTGCCAGTTCGCATTTCCTCTGCATGGTACCTGGGTTTTGTGGGCCTGGGCTCACCCAAGCCCTTTCTTAGCCCTACACTGCTAGTCTGTTTATATTGTGTTTTAATCTCAACTTCCACTTGTCCATTGCTGTTACAGGAAGCAATTGACTGTATATATTAACCCTTTGTGTGCGGCAACATTTCTACAGCTGTTTGTAAGTTCCAAGAGCATTTAAAAACTTTTTTATTCCTTTGGCTTATCACGCAGATAGTGACATCATCTGAGCATGAGAGTGGTATTCCTTCTTCCTTGCCAATCTCTGTATTTTGGCCCTTTTCTCTTTCTCACCTTACTGTTTTAGTTAAGACTAGTAGAGCAATGAGAGAGAGTGTCCTTGCCCTGTTCCTGTTCTTAGTGGGAAATCTGTATTTTTAAACACTAAGTGTGATGTCAGATTTTCTTTTGGTACATACTCTTTATCAAGCACTCCTAGTTTACTGAGAGTAACATTTCTTAGCATTTAGGCATCTGTGCTGGCCTGCCCTTAGGGTCCTAACAGAATACATCCTCAGCTGCAGCCACTAAGAGCACCCCCTGTGTGCATCTGCTATGTTTCCTTATAAAAGGTGGGCTCTGTCCACTTTCTCTTTCTCCTTCTCTTCTGGTCTCTGCCCCCTTCTGTCCCCTCCCCTCAATAAACTTCCCACATGGGCCCTGTTGTATGGTTGACTCATTCATGCCATTTTAAAATTACAGCAAGTCTACCTCACTTCGGTGTGTGTGTGTGTGTGTGTGTGTGTGTGTGTGTGTATAAAATGATATATATAAATACAATACATATTGTATTTCCTTTTATGAAAGGTATTGGTGTATAGTTATCTTTTCTTATAAGTATTCTCCCTGATTTTGTCCTCTGGAAGAGATTTTTTTTTAAGTAAGTAGAATATTTCCTTTAAGTGTTTGATATAATTCAGCAATAAACCCATCTGGGCTTGGTACTCTGTTGTTGAAGCTTATTAATTATTGACTCAGATCCTTTGGTGGGTAGGGAGTAGGCCTATTTTGAGCATCTGATTCTTCTTGTATGAGCTTTGACAGAGTGTATCTTTCAGTAAACCTCCATTCCATTTCATCCATGGTATCAAATTTGTGGGCATAGAAATGTTCCTTGATTATATTTTTAAATTTAGTGATCTGTTTTAATTGTAGTGATCTTCTTAACTCATCGTTCTAAAGGAAAACATTTATCAGAAGAGCAAGTTTTTGTTTTATTTTTAAATTTAACGCAGTCCTTTGGATAAGAATAGATGTCCTATATGTGTGGAGTGTGTGTGTATATATGTGTGTGGAGGTGGGAGGGAGAGAGGGGAGGTATGTATTTACGTATTGCTCATGTGAGTTGGTTCACATGTGTGCAAGTGTGTGTGTATGTGGAAGCTAAAGATTGACGTTAAGTTTCTTTCAAGACATCTCCCACCTTATTTTTTGAGACAGGGTCTCTTGGTGAACCTGAAACTCATTAATTTGGTTAGCTATATGACCAGTGAGCTCTAGGGTTCTGCCTGTTTCCACCCCACCGTGCTGGGGCTAAAGATTGTCACCGCTCCTGGCTTTTCCCACGGGAGCTAGGGATCTGAACTCATATCTTCAGGCTTTGCCAATGGGGCCCTCTCTGCCTCACCCCTTTATCTTCAGGCTTTGCCAATGGGGCCCTCTCTGCCTCACCCCTTTATCTTCAGGCTTTGCCAATGGGGCCCTCTCTGCCTCACCCCTTTATCTTGATGTCCTTCCTTCCTGAAGGGGTGGTGTATTCCATTTGGAGTTTCATCCTCGAGAATGCAGGTCTTAAGTATCAAATGCCTTCTCTTGAGAGCTCTGTGGCTTCCTCCAAATTCCGAAGTTTTATAAACTTCAACTATTCTCTTTTGTTCCCTAGTTCTGGAAGTGATGATGTTCTTGAAGTCACTACCTTTCATTGTTTACCTATTTATAACTGACAGGGTCTTACGATCCAGCTCTGGCCGAACCAGAACTTACCATGTCACCCAAGCTGGCTACAAACTCATTGAAATCTTCCTGTCCAACTAGTAAGTCCTGGGATTACTGGAGTGAGCCACAGAGGCTCACAGCTGCTGCATATGAAACATCTTTTCTGCCCTTTCCCATTGCTACTTAGGCCTAGGCACTTTATTTTTGCCTAGAGAATTTTATGCCTAGACAATACATTCTCTTTGTTCAGATGACTGGTATAGTTCCTATCCTGAATGATACAGATGTGTGTAGGAGTTAAGTCTTTCTATTTTCTTATATTCAATTTGGCAGGAAGATATTTACTCCTGTCTGAGGACCTGTGAATGATTTGCAAGAAACAAATGCAGATGAATTCATAGCAAGCCATTTGTTCGATTAGAAAGAAAAGCAGGAGAAGTCAGTGAGCAGCAGAGCAGAGTGTATTTGCATCAGCAGCATTCTCCACAACCGAGCAGCATGGTCCAAAGCCTGCCTCTGTTTTTGCCACAGTCTGCAAGCCAGTAAATCCCCAAACACCTCCATTACCGTCAAACAAGCTGCAGAGCCCGAGGATGGATTTCCTGGAAAGATGACAAATGGAGGTTTTCACAGCACCAAGTGCTTACTGTAGGACTTTCTGAGAGGCGAAATGTCAAAAGGTTATTGTTTGGGCTTGAGGAGAGACATGGGAAGGTATTCCAGAGGGGAGAGAACGTGGCCTGACAGTTCTTTCTGGGAAGATCCGGGAGCTGCCTGCAGGACGAAGGAGGAGGAGCCTGAGGACAAATTCTGAACAGTTGAAGTCGAAGTTGCCTCTGTGAGAATGAGAGAGGCCTGCTAGAAAGACAGGGAAATCAAGGTACACGAGTCTGGCTGGAGCCTCTCGCTAGTGAGAGTCAGGAATTCCAGCACAATTAACATCAGCAGTTAAGCTTTCTTACACAGGGATGATAGTGTGTGGGGACAAATGCAGTAAGTCCTGAGTGCACGTGGTTGCTGACATGAACTCGGGGCCATGTGAAGGACCCCAGTCCCTTAGACCAATGGGAATGGCAAAGAGCTGTGTCCCCACCCCATCCCACCCCGGGCCCTCAGGTGACCACAGCTTTCTTCTTCCAGATGTTTACACCCTGAGACCTCTCCTCTACAGAGATATCTCCCCCCCCCAAAAAAAATATGCCCCATCCTCCTCCTTCAGCTGTATACAATAAACCCACCTCCTCAATTCAGATGTGTGACATAAACCTGCTGAGGTTCCAGGCTGCGGCTGGTGTGCCTCCGTCAGAGCGCATAGCCCGCCCGATCCCAGCTGTTCTGTACATGTGTGTATGTGCCTGTCCTTCATTCTCCTGTGGCCCTGCTCAGGTCAACACCTAAAGCCTTGTGGGTCTCAGCAATAGGCCTTTCATATAAAGACATGTTCAGAGAAGAAGGTTAAAATATGACTTATGCTGAAGTGCCTGAGTGTATGTGACCTGCACATGTGACCTTATTCCTTTCCCAAATAGAAACTGGAGAGTCCCCTCGGATCTCACAAATGAGACCCTGTAAACTGTTGTTTACATGGACAGCTCCTAACTCCCACACTACTCTGACAGTCTGCAGTTCCCTTACTAACTGCAATCCTCTGGTGCACCTCACGAATGACCCTGTGGTCTCATTTAAGCTCCTTAGCAACCCTTAAAGATAACAACTTCCAAACCCAACAAAATCTTAATATAGTTATTGTAAAGACAATGAAATACATCTTTTTTTTTTTTGGTTGTTTAAGAATGAAAATGTGGTAGTTTGAATGTAATTGGCCCCTATAAGCTCATAGGAGGTGGAACTATTAGGAGGTGTGACCTTGTTGAAGTAGGTGTTGCCTTGTTAGAGGAAGTGTGTCACTGTGAGGGCAGGCTTTGAGGTTTCCCATGTTCAAGATATGTCCAGTTCAGACCACTTCCTGTTGTCTGTGGGTCAAGATGTAAGACTCTCGATTCTTTCTCCAGCACCATGTCTATCTACATGCCACCATGTCACACCATGATGATAATGGACTAAACCTCTGAAACTGTAAGCCAGCCCCAATTAAATGTTTTCCTTTTTAAGCGTTACTGGGGTCATGGTATCTCTTCACAGCAATAGAAACCCTAACTAAGATATAAATATAGCTTTAAAATATTGATTTTAATTTTTAAAAGTTTTATTTTATGTATATGGATGATTTGCCTGTATTTATGTCTGTGCACCACATTCATGCCTTGTACCCATGAATGCCAGAAGAGGGCATCAGATCCCTTGGAGCTGGAGTTACAGACAGTTGTGAAGTGCTATGTGGGTGCTGGGAATCCAATCAGATCTTCTGCAAGAGCAGTCGGTTCTCTTAACTGCTGAGCCACTTCTTCAGCCTGTTATATTATTTTTAATGATCCATGTGTGTGTGTGTGTGTGTGTGTGTGTGTGTGTGTGTGTGTGTGTGTGTTCATGCTCTGTGAGTGTGAGTATCTGCAGAGACTGGAGGTGTTAGAGTCCCTGGAGCTGGATTTACAGGTGGCCACAAGTTGCCCAACATGGATGTTAGGAAACCAACTTGCGTCTTTTGCAAAAGCAGTACATGTTCCTAACCACTGAGCCATCCATCTCTTTGGTCCCCACACTTGAGTATATCTTAGTCTTTTCCTGAGCGCCCCTCTTTCTAAAAGTCTCTGTGCTTAATTCTATGTTAAAAATCCCTTTTAAAATAAACACAAACTTGGCTTAACACTGGTTAATCCTGAAATTCCTTCCTGTGTAGAAGTTAAGGTTCTTACTTGACCTAAGAAGTCTCTAAACAGAATTCCTCGGGCTGCTGTGTTGGAGCAGCATGGGCTGTGTCTCCGGTCTGCCTCCATCACTGACATAGCCGTTTAGTAAGTTTTTTTTTTTTTTTTTTTTTAGTCTCTCATATGGCTTTAAATTAAAAGCACGTGGTATTGTACAGTTACTGAAGTATAGGTGGACACAGACTGTTGAGGGCTGTACACCCTCTGGATTTGTTTAGGACATCTCAGTTTGGAAAGGAAGGCTCTAACGGCCTTAGACTCACCAGTTGGTCACCGGCTTGGATGCAAACTCACTTTATTTTCCTGAAATTTAGAGTGTTCCTTCATCACGGGAATAGATTGTGCAGCGCTACCTCGGGACAGAGTTTGTAGAGAGAGCTGCCTGCTTGTGTGCTTCAAACCAAGCAGAGTACCCCTTATTTAATGCAAATTGCCCCCTTCACCTTCTTCCAATAGGGGGTGTTTCAACATCAATGACAAATAGAAGCAATCAAATAATCTTAAGCCTTTTTGACAATTGTGATCATAAGAAACGCAGCTCAGCCACTGAGCTCTAGTTGGTTCAAAAGGCATTGAGCATCCAAGGAAATTAAGCCTGTTGATGTTTTAGTATTGGGACCAGCAAGACCTCCCTCTAATCTCTGATTGTCTCATCCACACAGGCCTCCTAATTACCTCCCTTTTTGGTTCTTGTTCAAATGGAAACTGACTCCCAAGACACCAGTGCTCTGAATATAATCTGTGATTGACAATTAATGTGTAATGTATAATTAATATGCCAACTGTAGCATTAAAGTGGGGTATAAATTGACCAATATCATTATAAGGAATTCATGTTTTATTTATGGTGGCAAAACACTAGCTGTAAATAATCGGATGTTATTTATTTCTTAGAACAACAGAGAAAGGAGGGAGATAGAGGATCCAAATTGTAATAAATAAATCAAAATGATAAATATTTAAACAATACAACAGAAAGCAAAGAACGTTAGGGAGAAAAAAAGTAGTGAAAAAGTAAAGAACAAACTGGACATGGTGGTACACATGTTTAATCCCAGCCCTCGGGAGCCAGAGGCAGGTGTATCTCTGTGAGTGCAAGACTAGCCTGGTCTACATCATGAGACCCTATCTCAAAAAAGCCCCAACAAAAATAAACTCACAAAGAAACAAAAATTGAGGTAACAAATAATAAAATGGATGGCCTAAATATAGCCATATCAAAACTTAGGCTAAATGTAAATGTTCTAAAATAAAGACAGAGATCGTCCGATCACTCAAACAAGCAAGGAAGGGAGACCAAATAGATTCTCATCTCAAGAACCTTGCTTCACAGAGTGTTGTGAAACACTGTCCTGGGGCATAACATAGCTGTTACCATCTTAGTCAGGGCAGCTGGATTACCTAAGGGAGAGCCTCAAGAAGAGGGCCCTTCTGATGTTCTCTCATAGACGGAGGGGCTGGGGAGGGTCATGTGAAATTCTAGCCACTGCTCCCTCTGTGCCCTCTCTACAGTTCTATCTAATTCTGCCCCAGCTGTTTGTGGTCTGAAGAGGGGCTGCTATAGAAGATGATGATAGGCGATATGGAGGATAGGTTAATTGAAGGAGGGATGCCACCTTTGAAACTTTTGGGAAGGAGAGATGCCACTTTTGAAGCTTTTGGGGAGGAAGGATGCCACCTTTGAAGCTTTTGGGGAGGAAGGATGCCGCCTTCGAAGCTTTTGGGAGGTCGTCATACTGGCTGAGATAGGATTTTTTGGTGCTATGACTGTTCCTGAGCCACACATGCTCTTAGCCACACTTCTGTAAACAAGCCAATAAACTTATCGGTCCGTCACGGTGGCTTTGAGAGGAGTCTTCTCTTGGGTCTGTTGTTGGTGTCCTATCTGGGCTGATTAGACAATTGCTCAGGTCTCCCTGGGAGAAGTCACATAACACGTGGGTATAAGTAAAAGAGTAGACGGATACACACCATTCAAGCAGTCACCGAAAGATATACGGAGCGGCATACCTGCCTAACACAAGGAGGATCTCAGAGTGTAGACAATTACCAAGTTGATAAAGAGGACGGGCACAAGCTGGAAAGAGAATCAATTCACCAATAGGCTTTTACAGTCCCCAGCGCGTGTGTGATGAACACCAGAGTTTCAAAATGCATAGAGCAAAAGCTGACAGACTGAAAGGAGAAAGAACTGTGTCTACTCTTGTGATAGTGGACTTTAACATTTGTCTCTTAGGAATAGGGGGACTAAGAGGCAGAAACTCAGTAAGAATACGAAAACCATCAACCTATACCGTAAACCAGCTGGCTTTGCCTAACAGCACAGAAGACAACCACACTTTCATCAGGCTAGACCAAATCCTCAGCCATAAAGCACATCATAACACATTTAAAATAATTGAAATAAAGTACATTTTCTCGCAGCAGAATTAAGTTAGAAACCAGTGCAGAAAGTTATCTAGGGACTCTCTAAATACCGCACTTTGAAATAACGTCCATCAAAGCTATCTTAAGGAAAGTTGTATTTTGAACTGAATGAAAGTGACCAGGTGGGGCTGGTGAGAGGACTCAGTTGCTGACTCAGTTGCTGACGGTGACTGCCTCCAAACCTGGTGACCCGAGTGTGGTCCCACATCGTGGATGGAGAGAACGGACTCTCTCAAGTTGTTCTCTGACCTTCACGCCCTCTCCCCTCCCACACACCTCATGCCTCCCCAGTCCTCCCTAGCCCTGCAAAACACACGCTCTTGTGAGCATGTAAGCAACATGAGTATGCAAACTATTTAAAAAGGGTTTTCCTGGGTGATTTTGAATAAATGCAGTATTTGAAGCAAGTAAACAGGAAGATAAAGGAATGGGGCAATGGGAGTCTGAAGCGGGATCACATAGGGCTGGCTTCTACCCAGTCCTGCACTTCCATACTTCCATTATTTTCCTCTGTCTGTCTGTCTGTCTGTCTGTCTCTCTTTCACACACACACACACACACACACACACACACACACACACACACAGTAATAATAAATAGAAAAAAATGTAAGCTTACAGTAAAAATAATAAAATAAATAAATAAATAAAAACAATAAAAGAAAATGAAAACAGCGAGCTGTTTCGAATCCGGCAAACCTTCGCTCAGAGTGAATCTGCAGTGTTGAAAGTGTGTGTCCTACAAGGAAAAGAGGAGAGAGCCTCTCAGTCTTGTGGGTCACTAACCCTCCACTACAGGAAACCGGCAATAGAAGAGCAAGTTAGACATAAAGATGCAGGGGGAGATTGTTTTTGAAACAATAAATTGGTTACTGCGATCACCGGCTAAGAAGTGACGGCATAAAGACAAGAGCAGAAGTCAGTAACCCTGAAAACGGTGAACAAAACCAGCAGTGGCGACACTCTGCGGAAGCCGACACCTACCCTAGCTTTCCTCAGACTTGCTCTCGTTCATCTACCCAAACTCAGAAAGGCAAAACCTGCATGCTCTCCGTCGTGTGCAGGTCCTAGCAGACAATACATACATATATACACATAAAAAGGGCTAAGTGTGGCTAAAACCTTGCAGATAAAAATTTCTGAAAAGAGGCTGCAGCTGGCTGTGAATGCAACTCCTGGAAGGGATCTGTCTGCCAAGATGGGGGCGGGGCGGGGCAGTCAAAGAATGATTACCCAGCCCCCCTCCCCAACCCACCCCCATCTCGTGGTACCTGCCTCTCTGATGTACCTACTAATGCATCTTAAACTTGCCTTGATTTATGACTTTCTCTCTCCTGTAAAACTATGAACACTTCCCAAAACTGCCTCCACACTGGAACACGGAATTTGGGGTAACCTAAATCTGTGTTCCCGGGCCATGGTCCTTCAAAACGGCTCATTTAAGACGAGGGCTGGGGTTTGTTTGTTTGTTATGTCAACAGTCAACAGTCTAAAAATCTAGAAAGGAGACGGAAAGAGTAATATTAGGTGATAGGATGGATGGCTAGTTGGCAAAAGGATATTCCTAACTGTTAATGGGGCTCCCAGTAGCCCAGCTGGAGGCTCCATATTCCCTCTTCTTTGTACTTTGGTGAGACTGTCAAGCCTAGTTATGGCTTATGGGATGTGAGCAGAAATGCTTCTGGAAGCTTGTGGAGCAGAGCAAACCTATCCTCTATTTTATTTATGTATAACTAACTCCCACTTCCAAATACAGAAACCGCGCCTTATTCACCCCGCTCCTCTGCCTTGCGATTCTACCCTTTGGACCTATTTAATCCAAACCTATTTCTACCCTTTGTTTCCTTTCTCTTCTCCTCCTTCTCTCTCTTTTTTTTTTTTTAACTCCTACTTTGATATTAAACCCATTCGTTGGCGTTCACACTTTTGTGTCTTTGTGGCCTTAGATCACAAAACCAAAATCAGGGCTAAGGAATTGGGAATGGGCACAGTGAGTATCCAGCAGCTTGGGACGGATAGTGATGACTTACAGTGCATTTGGGTTCTGAATCTTCCTTTCCTCCTTTTGAGTATATCACAACGTATTCCTACTGCTTGCTTTTTATCTGTTTTGTTTTAAATTTTCAGTTCTAGGCATTGAACCCAGGACAGTGAGTACAGTAGGCAAGTGTTCCACCACAGAGCTACATCCCAACCCTGGCTTTATCATTTATAACTGACAAGTCCACACATTGTGATGTAGAGCTGGGATGAGCCTTGAATGCTTTCCTTACAGGGTTTTTTTTTTTAATTCCTATTAGAATCCATAAAACCTGGTTGCTGGGTTTGCATCATATTCAAGCAAGCTTTACCACTCATTTACAAAACAGCATCATTAAAACATTGAAGTTTCCATCTTTATTTGTGGAAATTAACTTTTACAAACCAAGGAAAATAAAGTTCCACCTGATACAACAGTGATTATAATTTAAATTATCCATCAGCCTTTACTTGCAGGCACAAATTATTTAATATGAGTTAAATAAAATTGTTTCCCTCGTGTTTATCCCCCAGTGATTTGTTGAAGGCTTTATTCTCACTTTTCAAAACAAAGACTTAAATAGACCAATAAATCCCCCAGTACAATTTCACTGTTCATTTTTGTTTTCCTTCTAAGATAGTCTTTGGGTTTTACCTTGTAGGAATTTCCCAGACTCCCTTTCTGTGCCAGAAGAAAAATACAGCCTGCCCAGGTGCTGTGAAAAAGGAAGGGGGAACAATGGAGGTGGGGGTATGACTGGAGGGGGGTGGGGCAGAGGGGGGGGGGGAGGAGGGATAACTAACAATAAGGGTGATTCCCAAAGCCATATGGAAACACACTACCTTATAAACTTCCTAAAAGATGGGCTTTAAATGTAGCTACTTTATATGGTGACAATGTTCCTTCCTGAAGCTACAGGTTATCAAATAAAATGTCCAGTGCCAGGCATGCAATACCTGCGGTCAAGCTGTTGGTCGGGATCAGTCTAGAGGCCCCTGAAACAATGCAGGCTATTGACATTGCTCTTGGTTTCCCACCAGAATGCTGGTAGGTCCCTATTTCTGCAGACACCACACAGTCTGTTTACATGATATAGAGAAACCAAGCTGCTACACATGGCTAGCATGATGTGGACTCAGAGTTTTTTAAAAAAAGAAGAAGGAGGAGGAGAAGAAAAGGAGAAGGAAGAGGAGGAGGTTATAAAGTTGGAGCGTCTGGAAGGAATTGAAGGGGATATCAAGAAGTGGATATGATCAAAATTCATTGTACATTTGTATGGAATTCTCAAATAATAAATTAAAATATAAGCTAAATAAAGAAGCCTTTGGGGTTGGGGATTTAGCTGAGTGGTAGAGCCTTGCCTAGCAAGTGCAAGGCCCTGGGTTTAGTCCTCAGCTGGGGGGCGGGGAGCCTTTATAGTGGCATTTAAAGACTTCTTTTTTTGTTTTTGTTTTGGGTTTTTTTGTTTGTTTGTTTTTGAAGATGGGGTTCCTCTGTCCTAGAACTCACTTTGTAGATCAGGCAGGCCTCAAACTCACAGAGATCTGCCTGACTCTGCCTCCTGAGTGCTGGGATTAAAGAGGTGTGCTACCACCACCCAGCCCAAAGACTTCTAAAAAGAAAAAGGAAAAGAAAAATATTAGTCTGCCTCAACAGACACCATTTTAAATATTATCATAAATTCTTTTAGATGTACAACATGCACCTCACAATGCCGAAAGTTCATTTACACAAATTCTACCACATTTAAAATAATAGCTCTCTGGTATTGGATACTTACTACTTGTTAATAATGATATCTTTAAAGACAGTTATAATGGTATACACTTGAAATCCCAGCTCTACAGAAGACAGAAATAGCATAAATTTGAGGGCACCTTAGGCTACCTAGTAAGTCCCAGACCAGCTTGAGCCAGCGAGAGAAAAAAAAGAAAAGGAATTGTAACATTATTTACACTAGTGCATTACTTTATAGCATGCCTGTCAGCTGAAAAATGACAAGTTAATAATATTTTCCAAAGTTATACAGCTAGCATTTACCTTTGATGGGCTTAACCACATGAGTTTCATGCAATATTTTAAAGATTCTCCTGGAGGATCTTTTGATATTTCAAGTTTCCAATAATAAATTTGACAACGTGAAGATTCCTTTTCTTTCCTATTTGTCAGAGAAAATAAATTTAATAATATTCACATTTCCAACTTACAATCCTTAAATATTAACAAGAAGCAGTTTGCATTAGAATCCCTAGTTCTGATAAGTGAAAAACCTTACATCCTGGTCTAGCTTAACCACATGGCTTCGAGTCTGAATAGTTTCTTTCTGTGCTTATGTGAGTATAGATAGTGATGGTTCTCACCTGCTGGGTAGCTGTGACATGGCACATATCACACTAAGTCCTTTCTGTGCATCTCCTTCCCTAATGTTCACAACAGTGACACAGTGAGCGGCAGACACTTTACCCCCACTTCACAGATGAGGACGCTTGGTCTCAGAGAGTGTCAAGACAAGGCTCAAGGTTCATTAGTTGGAAGTGCCTTAGCTGAGATTTGAACAATACATTCTGGAGCCCAAATCCATGCTGCTAATCATCTGAGGACTGTCTGCATGCAGAGCAGCAAAACACAAGCCCCCAAGTGAGTGAGTGAAAACGGAAAACCCACCGGGCAGTGGTGACACATGCCTTTAATCCCAGCACTAGGGAGGCAGAGGCAGGTGGATCTCTGTGAGTTTGAGGCCAGCCAGATCTACAGAGTGAGTTCCAGGACAGCCAGGGCTACACAGTGAAACTCTGTCTTCAAAAACCAAAAAGCAAAAAAAATAAAAAAAATAAACAAGCAAAAAAAGAAATACCCTGCTGCAAAAAAGTGGGAGGAGAGAAATGACTCTCAAAAGTTGTTCTCTGACCTCCACACATGCATCATGGAACACACACACACACACACACACACACACACACACACAAACATAAAAGAAAACTGAAAACCACACAATCAGTCATTAGTTACAGGGTGCTCTGCAGGCTCACAGTTATACTGTGTTGTGGGTTGTTTTTGCTCTTTTGAGGGACCCACCACCCAGCTCCCAAATAAGTCACTCATGGAGGCTTATTCTTAATTATAAATGCCCGGCCTTAGCTTGGCTTCTTTCTTGCCAGCTTTTCTTAAATTATCCCATCTACCTCTTGTTTCTGGGCTTTTTCCTTTTCTTACATCTGTATATCTTACTTTCACTCCTACTCTGTGGCTGGCTGTATGACTGTATGGCTGGCCCCTAGCATCCTCTTCTCCTTGTTCTCTTGCTCCTTCTTTCCCCCTCCCCCCAAATTTCTCCTTCTATTTATTCTCTCTGCCTGCCAGCCCTGCCTATCCTTTCTCCTGCTTTGCTATTGGCCATTCAGATCTTTATTAGACCATCAGGTGTTTTAGACAGGCAAAGTAACCCAGCTTCACAGAGTTAAACAAATGCAACATAAAAGAATGCAACACATCTTTGCATCATTAAACAAATGTTCCACAGTATAAAAAAGTAACACACCTTAAAATAATATTCCACAACAGTACTGAACGCAGACAAGATCTTTAGTGAATTTTATTACATTTATTTATTTATTTATTTATTTATTTATTTATTTATTTATTTATTCATTTATGGGAGTGGAGCAGGTAAGACAATGTCTCATAAAGCCCAGTCTGGTCCCAGCTATCCTTGAACACTCTTTATAGTCATGGATGACCTTGAGCTCCTGATTCTACTTCCTCCACTTTCCAAGTGTGGGGATAAGAGGCATGCTCACCAAGCCCGGCTCAGATTTCTTATTCTGATTAAGAATTCCAAAGATTTGATTATGTTGTATCTTCTCTGAAG
Source organism: Peromyscus attwateri (assembly GCA_902168425.1). Lineage (NCBI taxonomy): Eukaryota > Metazoa > Chordata > Mammalia > Rodentia > Cricetidae > Peromyscus > Peromyscus attwateri. The sequence continues at coordinate 26,289 of CABHPP010001801.1, read as the reverse complement.
TCTCCAGAGGATTTGGAAGCATATGACCCTTACATTAAAGGAATTCTTAAAATTTCAGTTATGTGATTAAATGGCAATCACACCCACACATATATGTGTAAAGACTGTGGTAATAATAGAAGAGAATTAATTACAGTAATAATGATAATAACAATATAATCATTAAATAGTAGGGTACTAATGTTGAAATTGGAAGTTGTGCAAGTTAAAATTAAATTTCTCTCCTCAATTAAGAAGTAATATCTTTATATTACCTTAAAATATTAGAGGAAAATTCATTCCAATGAGCTTTCTTTCCCCTTGGCAAACTATTCTTCAAATCCTGGCAAGATTTCACAGATGACAACTTATTTTTTTTCCAATCTCTTTAGATTTCTTACCCAGAAAGAATCATCTGGGCCTTGAGTAGTTTGCCCTCATGCACAATAAACTGTTAGGAAATAATTTCATAAATGAGTGAATATCAAAAATTGTAAGTCTGTATCATTGAATCTTTGTGATCCAGTATTTATTCTCTTTTCAAAAGATGTGTTTTATTTCTAACCATGTGTATATACGCATGGGCATAGGTGGATGTGTGCATGGGTGTGTGGGGGTGCCCAGGAAGGATGCTGGATCTGTAGGAGCTACAGTTGACCTGTAGTTGCAAGTTGCCTGGTATGAGTACTAAGAAATGAACTGCAAGAGAAGTCCACACACTAAACTGCTGAGCCATCGCTCCATCTCCTCAAGTCTTTTTTAGTAGTTTATAAATATGTTGCCCCCAAATCTTTAGCCCCTTTACATTTCATTTTTTTTTAACTAACCCCAAAGAAGGATACATCATGCCAGCTGAAAATATTTCACGGCTAATAACGATGTCTTATTTTTAAAAGTCGTAGGTAGAACAAAAATAAAACAATCATAAACATGTTGCGAGAGTTTCCAATAGAGAGCTCAAATAAACACGTAGAAGATTTTTACCCACAGCGTGTAATCTGAAAACACTATCCAGCTCTCTCTCTACTGATGGATTCTGAATAAAAATCTTACTTTAGCTGACAAAAAAAAAAAAAAGGTTCATTGATGTTGCTCATGCATTTCAACATAAAAATGGAATGGAATCATTGACTACAGGTAGAAATGCACAAAACGATTCAAGATAAATACGCTGCTCTGAGGCTACACATTCACTCCACTTTTGTCTGCCAGCTTGATTTCTGAATTGGGCGCTCATGGATAAAAAGCAGGTGATCTGAAAATATTGTGTGTGTCTTGTGAAAGTCAGTGTTAGGTAATGTCGTGCCTTT
>CABHPP010001801.1:0-20000 GCA_902168425.1 Peromyscus attwateri | reverse complement strand
TAGTTACTTCTAATCAACTTCCCAAAACTAAGGCAAGTCTCTTTAATTCTGGGAAAGAATATGTCTTTAAATAACCATGATGCTTTTCTCAACAGTTCTGCATCCTATGCAGTAGAGTATGATGGGTCAGAAAAGTATCAGTCTGTGCAATTCATTGTCCTTTCTTGTACTATTTTCAAGCTTTAAAAAAAATACATTTAAAAAAACCCCTCCATCTTCAATTTAACAGAGACACCTCCATCATTAGAGACGCTAGTCAACACTTCCTGCCTCTTCTTGCTGATGTCCCTCCTGATCTTAAGCAGGGAATGACATTGCAATGGGCATTCCTTTCAGGAATAAACAGTTCAAACAAGAAATAGAGTTGGTAATTAGAGAATATTGTAAAATGACAACTGTCAAGGTTTGCAAATGAGTGAGTGAAAACATAAACAATCATTGGTGGGGGAAAAAGACAAAAAAATCATAAACTAAATCCAACTTTAAACCAATTCATAAACTAAATCCAACATTAAAACAATTCATGAACTAAATCCAACATTAAAACAATTCAGAAACTAAATCCAACACTAAAACAATTCAGAAACTAAATCCAACACTAAAACAATTCAGAAACTAAATCCAACATTAAAACAATGTTGTTTGAACATGTGTTCTTGTGTGGGTTGAACAGCAGTTTCTAAGCTTGCAGGAGTTACTTGCAGCTATAGATGGCACTGGGCAGGACTCCCCAGGTCAGGACTACATTGAAGAGAGTGGGCTTCCTCCATGTCAGGCAGCTCAGTGTCTGTTTTAAATCTTTTCAACCCATCTTTCTTGAGGTATATAGAAACGTCAATGGAAAAGTGCAGGGGTGCCATAGCAACCAGGTGGATGTTGTTACAGTAAGTGACAATTCAGGATTTCCCACACCATCCTCTTTCTAAAGATGGGCATGTCTTGCTGAGAAAAGGTAAGTGGTTGGTCTCTAGAAATGTAATCTGCATATTTACAAGTAAAAATTCCACAGTCACTCCCATTCAGTTGTTGAGGAATCTCCTTTGATGTCATACTATATCGTTTCCACTCCAAAGGGTCCAGCTCAATGTTCCTTTGAGTTTTGCTCTCATTTTGTAAGTATTCAAACATGGTCTCACAAATACTCTGCCCTGTCTGTCCCATTGAATCGAGGTATATGATACTCTGTTTTCTTAGGTCGATTACTATCAGGCTCCAATGTACCTTCTGGTGAATAGGTACAAGAATAATTTCTTTTTCAAACAGTTTTATTCCTCGAGTCCATCGTTTAACAGAACAGTAGCCGCCATGCTTTAGTTTGGGGTAAAAGAAAGTGCTGAACACGTGAATAGCTGGGTACCCTTTTTTGTTATTTCTCTCAACCAGAAGATTCATGTAAAAATTGATGACCTCATCATTGAGCCACTCACCATTCTTTAGTGTGTGGATATCTCCTCGAGTAATATGTAATTTGAATGCACTAGTTAAGATTTCCTCCTGGGGTCCTGGACCTAGTGCATTTCTTATTTCCTTTTCCATGTCCTCTGTAACATCAAGGACTTCATCTACTCCTCTGCCCTTTTCCTGTTCTGCAACAGGCTTTTTCTCTGCTGTAACTACTGGCTTCTTGTTGGGGCGTGACCTACTGCTGCCACTATGCAGGAAGACTTGAGCCTCTGCTCTTAGCAAGTCAGGCTCCAAGTGGTGTCCGCTTCTTCCTTCAAGGTTTCCTGCATCTTTCTTCTGTGTATCAGAAAAGTTCTCTGTACACGTCTTCACTTTTTTGTCTGGTGAGACACATTCCTTTGTGGCAACAACAGTAGATTGTTTAGGATCACACTGAGTTGTTCTGAATCCATGACTGTGCACTTCCATACAACCTTTGATCTTCAAGGTATCCACCAGGGTTGTGTGAGCCCTCTGTGGGTCAGCCTTCATGTTATCACTGGGTGGAAGGTGCTGCAGTAACCTTTGGCACTTTTGCCTTTGGTGGTTTTCGGCATATTCCTCCATGACACAACAGGGCCGCTTGCGACCCTTGTCACCATCCCCAGACTTTCTCCCAGTTACAGCCTGCTCCTGTGGACCTGTGGTCCACTCTGGGGGCTTTAGTTGTCTTAGAGTTTCTTGATGGGGTTCCCGTAGCTCATCCTTGCCTGGCTGTTGACTTTGAAGCTCTAGGTTTTGCTGTTCTTGAGGTATCCTCTTATGAGTTTTCCTGGGCCCTTCACACTCCAAATCTGTTGCACCCTCATTCTGACGTTTTGGTTTTTTACCTTGTCCCAAAGCTTCAGACTCGATCTCCGTCCCACCTTCATCCAAGTATTTCCGTTTTCGACCTTGCCCAGAAGCTTCAGGTTTCATCTCCATCCCACACTGTTTAGGTTGCCACATGGTCTCGCTTCTGGATTTGCCGTTGCTGGGTGCCGGCTCCCAGGTATGTTATAGCCTTCCTATTTCCAAATGAATGCAACTATCTGCCTGACTCTGGCTGGGTATTCTTGGGCTATTGTCACCCTGATATCTGAAGAATTACTTATTCCAGTAACGGTATAATCCACAAGTTGGTTCAAGGTCGGAAACCTATTAGTCCACAGGATGAAGAGCTCAGAATAGCTTTTCTTTATCAACAAGAGTTGAATTTGGACGTCAGGGTCAGTCAGAATATGAAGCCAATTGAGCTGGCAACGGGAACTGATTGGTGAATAAGCAAATGTTGGCAGTTCACCGGGGTCCACTGTGGGAAACCCCGTGGAGTTCTAGGATTACTTCCTTAGAAGGGTCCTAGAAGGGCTCAGTAACCAGCTAAAGACCCAGAGCTTCGAAATCAGACGGATTGTCCTAGCCACCGTAAGACACCAGGCCTTAACCATGCAGCTAACACATCAGAGGCAAGCCTCCCAAGTGATGCCAGACTCGGAGGTTGCCCTACCCACAGCCTTCAAGGTTCCATAGCTGATTGTGATGTGACCTGAAAGAATGTAAATCAACATTCTTTGGAGGGTGGCGGTCCTGCTCCCCCTCCCCCCCCAATGGGTTCAGGAGTTAGAAGACAGGGTTAGAGTGTTATGAACTAATCATACACATCTCAGTTCCCTTCTGTAGAGCACAGGATTACCTAGATCATCTCAGCATAATCTAGCTTGTCTTGATTAGTACATTTGTATTTTAGGAAATTGTCCATCGTGGTAAATAATAGAAAACAAAATATAATTGCCCTTCAAAATGGCTCTTCACGATATGCTTACTAATTACAAAGAAAAAATAGAATTTTTACAGTTATAAAACCCAGTAGGTACTGTTGTGTGACAAAAGTTTTCATGGGGAAATGAAACACACATGTCTACTCTCCCCTGATAGAGAACCCAGGACAGATCAAAGTACAGATACCACCAAAGTCCAACTTGTTGAAGTAATAAGTTTTATTGGGGTTACTAGATGGATGTCCCAATGTTACAGAGGAACTTTGGATGACTGTCCAGGCAGGCATCTGTCTCTGTCATTTCCAGAATTTTGGAAGTTGCTTACAATGCATTTCCTGTTTATTTAGGTAATAATCATATTACCTAAATATTTAGGTAATAATCATATTACCTAAATATTTAGGTAATAATCATATTACCTAAATAAATCATATTACCTAAATCCTTCTGAGCTCTTTGATGTAGTTGAAGACTAGATAGTTATAATTTTCCTTGGTTATGATAAAAGATAAATTAGATATGAAACTTTAGACTTGCAAATATAGGATAGATGATAAAATATTTTCTTTAATTTTGCCAAATACAAATAGACTAGATATTGTAACTGTAATTCCTACTTGATAACTGTTTTGTTATATGTAATTTTACTATGTTAAAGCTAAAACCTTCCTTTTTGATTAGACAGAAAAGGGGAAGTGCTGTGGGATGTCTTTCTGTATGCTGTGAATATGTGTTGCTCTGATTGGTTAATATGTAAAGATGTATTAGCCTATGGCAAGGCAGCTTAGAAGCAGGCAGGAAATACAACAGATAGACAGGAAGAAGAAAGGCAGAGGAGACATCATCCCACTGTCCAGGAAGCAGCAAGTTAATGGCACACAGGTAAAGCCACGGAACATGTGGCAACATATAGATTAATAGAAATGGGCTGTTTAGTTATAAGAGCTAGCTAGCAAGAAAATTGAGCCATAGGCCATGGTCATGTAATTCGTCATTGATATAAGCCTTCTGTGTGTTTACTTGGTCTTAGTGGCTGCAGGACTAGGTGGGACACAGGAAAACTTCTGACTACAGACTTTGAGTGTGGCAATCTTTTTTGGTTTGGCGAAGCAGAAGGATGTCCTCTTTCTGAGACATGGCAAAGAGGGAAGGAAGGTCAGCTAGTTGTTCCTCAACCTCTCTGAGCAAGCAGGTTTTCATTCCAGCCTCTGACTCGTAAGTCTTATTGATAAATAGAACAATAGAGACTTAGTTAAAACTATATCTGGTGGCAGCGGCAGGAGGCAGATCCTGCCAGACATAAAAGTCTTACCAGCTGCTGCCTGAGAAGTGGGGTCCTGTAACTGCAGAGTTGCAATTACTGACTGAAACAGCAGTAGATTCAGGTGCAGCCACTGTGCCTATGGAAAAACAGCATACATATATATGTATAAATATCACACACATATAATATATATGATATATATGAATGCATGTATCACATACACATATATATGATATATGTGAATATATATAAAGACATATTTGTGAGAATATATGATATATATAAAGATACATGAAGATATATTTATATGAATATATAAAGAGAGAGTCAAGAATGGGTTTGGTGTGTGTGTGTGTATCTGATGTAAAGATAAAGCAGACCTTCACCATGCCCTGGAGGAAGCTACTATCTCTTAGAGGAGAAAATAATAGTCAGGAAGTAAGCAGAGCTCTGGGGAGAGACAAGACCCTCTGTACAGATGAAGAAAGCAGCCACATTGTGTTAATCTCTCTTTACAAAAGCCCCACTAAGAAAATGCTAAATAATTTTAAGTGACTCATAAGAATAACAAAAACAGGACAGGAGAGAGCAAGAGGTGAAAGGTTTAAACGGTGTTTAAAAAAAATGAAAGTTGGAGATGGTTGCACACACCTTTAATCTCCTGGGGCAGAGGCAGGCAGAGACCTGTGGGTTTGAGGCCAGCCTGGTCTATATAGCAAGCGTGGTGTGAGCTGAGGCTACACAAGGAGATTTTGTTTCCAAAAACTGAACAGTCAAATGGCAGAAAGCACAGCGCAGTGTGAACAGCTAGCAAAGGAAAAGAAGTACAACTTAAACTTTCAGGGAGACAGGAGGACAGAGTCTTCTCTCCACAAGGCAGCTGAGATGCTTTGGATGGCAAAAGGCACCCACGTCAGGTGACCACATTGACTTGCCAAGAACAGAGGGTTTACCTTCTACTGAGACTGGATTTGGAAACACTGAGAGACCCAGAGATGTAGGCACTGGGGACAGTGGACATACGTGACTAGTGGACATGTGGCTCCTCACACCTGTCTCCCAGGCCCCACACTTCAGTCCCAGGCCCCCCGCAGCTCCCCTAGATAGCAGCCAGAGGAGTCTGCCCTAGAGAAGCAAACAGACCCAGAGAAAGCCCTCTACCGCTGGCACTTGGTGTGACATCTGTGGTTGTGTGTCTCTCTCTCCCTCTCCAATCCTGGAGGAGACTTTGGTGAACAGCCACCCACACGGCATCTCCAGGCAGCCTTGTGGCCGCTAGACTAGGAAGGCAGGCTGAGAAGCATTGCACACACCTGAGAGAAGCTTTCGGAGTGAAAGTGGAAGAGCCGATCAAGAGCATGAAGCAGGCCAGAAGAAACTAGACGAGTGCACTTAAAATGTGAAGACACTCACAATATCACAGGGATGAGAAAATACCACACTCATAAAACATGCACGATGCTGTGTAAAAGGAAGGCTGAGAGATTGACAAAGGCTCTTAGAAATAATAATAACAACAACAATAATAATAATAATAAAAGGTAAAAGGTCAGTAGAAGGATGAAAGGTGACATTGAGGAAATTTCCCAGAAAACAACAAATTAACACATGGAAAACAGAACAGGAAAATCAAAATGTATTAGAGCTGTGCTACTCCATAGAACACATTACCAGCTGGGTGTGGTGGCACACGCCTTTAATCCCAGCACTCAGGAGGCAGCGTTAGGTAGATTCCAGTGAGTTGAGGCCAGCCTGGTCTACAGAGTGAGTTCCAGGACAGCCAGGGCTACACAGAGAAACCCTGTCTTGGAAAAAAAAAATCCCAATCACAGTTGCTAATTTAGTTTTCTGGTAGTCAAATTCAAAAGGGAAGAATCAGCTGGGAGAATTAATTTTAGTAATCACTTTAGCCCGCTATATCTAAGACTCTATCATTTTTAACAAGCAGTGTAAAATTATAATAAAATATTTTATAATCTTTTTTTCCATATTAACACAGAATGTCTCAATTTGAACAATCCTCATTTCAAGTATTTAATAGACCCAAGTGCCTCTGGGCTACAATAGTGGACAAAATGGATACAGAACAATCTAGAACCTCTAAAGTCTGAATAATGAAGTTCAAAAAAGAGGAAGACACAGAACTGGAAACAGAAGATCCAACATGAAGGAGGCAGGACCGTGCCTTCAGAGAGCAGGTGTTGCTGGGAAGGAGGCTCTGAGAGGGAGGGCCCACCACAAAACCCAAACATGCTCCATTTTAAGTTTGGGAAACTTGCCTCCAGCTGTTTGACAGATGTGTGAAAGCATCATCCAAGAGTCATATGCAGTTTATAGAAAGCTAACATTAAAAATGGAGGCTATTACTAACTGTGAGAAAAATAATTATGGGTCAATCAAACATAATCATAGCACATTGATTGGCCCAAGAGCACGAGATCCCTGCTGTCATTACAAGAAATCAATAAATGCTACAGAGCCGCAAGAAGCAGGCCCCACAAGCAGGAATCCTGCCTGGGATCCAGAGTACTTTAGATTCCAGAACTTTCAGGATTTAGAAATATCTGTACAGACTTGGCCTAACCTGCGCAGTAAAGTCACATGGATTATGGGGAAGTTTAGATTTCAGGCTAGGGATGATCTACCTGTGTAAGCCTTTGCTTAGGGATATGGAGGACTTTACCCAAAGACACAGGAGAAAGTCAAAGGCAGAATGAGGCTGAGAAGATGGTAGGAAAGGAGTCTGCTGTGCTCTGTAACCTTTTAGATGCTCAATTTTAAACACTTTCTCCATGCTGGGTATGGTGGCACACACCTTTAATTCCAGCACTCAGGAGGTAGAGGCAAGTGGATTTCTCTGAGTTCGAGGCCAGTCCGGTCTACAGAGCAAGTTTCAGGACAGCCAGGACTGCATAGAGAGAACCTGTCTCAAAAAACTATATATATGGAATAATGTGTGTGTGTGTGTGTGTGTGTGTGTGTGTGTGTGTGTGTGTGTGTGTGTAATAATAGGGATAGGTCCTGAGAGTCAACAGAGAAGGGACTAAATGCTTCTAAAAGTGGCGAGTTGAGAGGGTTCCTTTAATGGGGGTTTGAGCAGGGATCTTTACTGCTCCTTGACAGATCTCCTTGACACTGTCTAGGGTCATCATTCCCAGCTCTGCTTCTGTCTAGTGAGGTGAGGAGAGTTGTTGAAATAAATAAAGGAATTCATCTTCAGATGTTTATGAACCCGGAGGGAAGAATGGTAAAACTGCTGCATGCTCAGAAGTTATTTTTCCTTCTTGACATCAAGTGGCTGTAACTAGTGATGCTGCTTTTGGAACATGGAGCTATAAGTCTTCTCATAGATTTCCTAATTCTTTGGCCCCTGGGCTTGGTGAGTTCTCTGCCCAGGGTGGGGTGGGGGGTGGGGGGTGGGGAGGAGTTGTTTAATGAAAGTTTGGTCCTGAGCTCAGATCCACGCCTACTTCATCAGAATCTCCAAGGATGCAGCCCACAAGCTACATCATTACTAAAGCCACCCAGGAGTGATGTGCACCCTCCCCAACAGCCACTTATTCATTTGACAGTTTAGGGAAACTCAGAGAAGCCAAGTCTTTCAAAGTATGGTTCCTGATCAGCACCTTCAGCGACATCTTGGAACCTCTTATACGATAGAACTTGCTAGAACTTGTGACTTCTCAGGCCTCACTCCAAATCTATTGAATCATGAAGTCTTGTGAATGAGGCCTGCAGGTGACTGTGGCCTGCAGGTGACTGTGATGTATTCACAAAGTGCACTTTGGGCTTGAACTTTTGCTGAGGGATCATCCTAGGGAAGCAGTTGGAGCACTAGCTCCCAGAGGGGTCTTATCCTTCACTCAACCACGTTGAGCTTTATTCTAGAGAGCTGGAAAACTTAGATGCTTTGCCCACTTGGTTCAGTACCTACAAGGGGTCAGTGTGAACACTTAAGGGGTGGAGACAGCCTGAGATTTCAATCCTATCCATGACCCACTGTCCTGAGCTCAGAACCACCCACTCCCAGGCTCCTAGTGGTGTGAGGACCTTGCTAACCTGTATCATATAAATCAAAACTGCCAGGCAGTCTGTTGCTAGCAGCTGACACATCCCATGTGACCCAGAGGTCTTCTGACCCTCTCCGTGAGTTTTTCATAGGATCAGCAAATTGCAATCACTTGGGCAGCTGAGGTACATAGCACACACAATCCAAACTGTGCCTCTTGTTCCTTCTTGTGTGTTCCTGTAAGACCCTGCATGACCTTTATCAGAACCCTCGGTCCATTGCAATATGAGGATTGGTTCTGGAATCCCAAGCTTCTCAACCTTGTGACCGAAAAGCTTAGCTCAGTGTTCACCCCACAGTAGGTGCTGGAAAAATGGCTGCGGAGCAAGTTTGAACACCATCTTCAGCCTGCGGCTACCATTTGTCTTTTCCTTTCTTTCTTTCTTTCTTTCTTTCTTTCTTCTTTCTTTCTTTCTTTCTTTCTTTCTTTCTCTTTTTTTAAAAAAAAATCACATTTAAAAAGTGTATTTATTTAGTGGGACGGGTCACATGCATGCCATGGTCATAGGTGTGGAGGTCAGAGGACAACTCGAGGGAATTGGTTCTCTCCTTCTACTATGTGGATCCCAGGAATTGAACTTGGGTCATCAGGCTTGGCAGCAAGAACCTTTACCCACCTAGCCATCTCGCCAGCCCCTCCTTTCTTTTCTTTTGTTTGTTTGTTTGTTTTGTTTTGTTTTGTTTTGGTTTTGGTTTTTTGAGACAGGGTTTCTCCATGTAGTTTTGGTGCCTGTCCTGGAACTCACTCTGTAGCCTAGGCTGGCCTCGAACTCATAGAGATCTGATTGCCTCTGCCTCCCGAGTGCTGGGATTAAAGGCTCCTGCCACTGCCACCCGGCACCCGGCACCCCTCCTCTTTTCTGCAGGTCGATATTTCTCTCACTTTCAACTTTGCTAACCTCCCTACTTAGAAACAACAGTTTCATTTTCAGAAACATGTGGCTTTAGCTCTTAACCATGTTCCTATCGCCCCTGGGATTACCTGTTTGGGGTGGAAGCAGAGGTGCAGGAGGGCGGAAGAGAGCAGCTCCTAACCAGATTGACTTGCAAACTGAGCTTTGCCAGGGGCCTGGAGAAATGGATGGTCTACAGCGAGTTGGGGGAAGTAGAAGGTCAGGAAATCAGAGTGGTGGGGTAAGTGGCCCTGCCAAGCTCGGAGGTCTTTGTAAGGAGGCCACTGAAGTCCCTGGGGCCAACCTGAAGCTGACAATGCCTAGGAGCCTTACAACAGAACAGGTTTCATTGTTGTTGTTTTGTTTTTGAGACAAAATTTCTCTATGTAACAGCCATGGCTGCCCTGGAACTCACTCTGTAGACCAGGCTGGCTTCCAGCTCACAGAGATCTGCCTGCCTCTGCCCCTTGAGTGCTGGGATTAACAGAATCTTTAAAAGGAGGTGGCCCACTAGGCAGTGGTGGTGCACACCTTTAATTCCAGCACTCAGGAGGCAGAGGCAGGTGGATCTCTGAGTTTGAGGCCAGCCTGGTCTACAGAGTGAGTTCCAGGACAGCCAAGGCTACACAGAGAAACCCATCTAGAGGGGAGAGGGGTAGTGGCCCATCACAATACTAAAGAGGTCCCTGTGCATGATGCATTTCCAAGGCCTTTGTGATCAGGACTGAAGACCATGACACAGGAACAAAGGATGACATGGTTGGGAGTCCTGCCCAGTGGAGGGGTTTCCTGGCAACACATCTGTAGACTTTCCTGGCAACACATCTGTAGATGCTGGCTTGAGGGATTCCTGCTCCTCACACTGAGAGTTTGCAGCAGCCAGATGGACAGGTTATGCCCTTCTATTTTTGCATTATGCCACGTCCTCTGGGACACAAGAGAACTCATCAGAAAATAATTTGCTTTGAAAAGGAGCAGAAATGGCAAGTGCGGTCTTTCTCTCTGGGGTAACCTGCCAATGTCTACTTCTGCAGCTCAGGGGGACTTTTTTCATGATAGACTCTATACACAGGCTCCTGGAGCAGGAGCATGTTGCCTCTGCAAGCAGCCCTGGACCCTGCACCCCAGACAGCTTCCCCTTCTCCAGCCCAGGGAGGTGGCAGTGACTAATTTCTGGTTACATCACCATCTCTTTTTGTCCTGGATCTAGACCTGAAACTACATCTTGTACTTTTCAAATTCTTGGTTTTTCTCAGTGGTCCATCTATGCTTCAGCATGAAAGGCTGGCCTTGTTCGGTAGCAACAGCTCCAGTTGAGAAGTCTAGAAGGAGTGTGGCTAATTGGGCCTGGGATATGGACTCATGTTGGCACAGCATTTTTGAGTTCCTCTCCTGCAAGAAAGCTAGGCTCTGCCTGGTGAGGAGGTGGAAGGTGGTAGTCAGACGCTGAAAATAACAACAAAAAGGTACAGATGATAAACATTTCCAGACAGGAGTAGATGCACTAGGCCGGCTTTAGAGAATGGTAGGGTGTGAACGGGGAGTGTGAGTGTCCGACGGTGCCACAGCTCTGGCGCAGAGCTGTCAAGAGAGGTGTCCACACTGTGGCCTGTGTGAGTTGGTAGCTTCCCAGACTCAAGTGGAGCAGAAAGCAAACCTGGGGATCCTCAGCAGGGCTCTGAGGGTCTCTGAAGCCAAGCAGGAACTTGGGGCTTTTAAGTGACACAGGTAATGTGGGGACTGAGCTCTTCATGAGCAGAGAAGTGAGCCCCTCAGAAATTTTTCTAGTTAGAGAACATAGATTTGTGTTGTTGTAGGCTTGATGGGGGAGGAGGGAAACGAATGAATATTCTTGAGAACTGATGCCTTTGATAACAACACAAAGGCAGATCTGTGACTTTAGGAAGGTTGGGGGGAAAGTCAATGTTGTTCTTTGGAGATGGGTGAGAAAGGGTAAGGTGTATCAGTGATGGCCTGCTAGGTCATGCTGCAAAATCTCAGGAGCTCAGAGCAGCAAAGACTCACTCACCTCTTGCTCAGATAATAGAACCCTGAGATTCTCTTACCCATTGTCTCAATGAGGTACTCAAGAATGGAACTCAAGGATAATTCCTTAGAGTTGGGAAGAAGAAACAGGGCAGGTGGACTGGAGACGGGGAGCTGTTGGCAGAAGGGACATGGAAAGAAGAGGAAGATAGAAAGCTGTTTTCTGAGCTAGAAATCAAGAAAGTGGGCTGGCTCAGTAGTGTCAGGCTCAGCAGTGACAGCAAGGAGCTGTTGTCTAGAGCTAGTGCCTTTTGTGGTTGTAAGCACACATTTCATTAGGGGATAATTATTCCTCCCACTTTGTTCATGTCTATCTTACTGCTTTGAGCTGGCCCTCTTCCGGTAAAACGGACTTCCTTCTTAATTCAGGGGGCCTCCAGTCTTGTCTGTTACTCGGAAACAGCATTACTGACCACTGATCAGATGATTTGTAAAGGAGGTTAAGGACCATAAACCATGATATATATACATACGTTTCTTAGGATGTTGAAATATTGATATTCATATGTCCCAAAGAGGGTGTCTGACATGGGAGGCACCCACTGTACATCAGAAAGGATGTTACCCAACATCAATTTGTGCCAGAGGATGCTAACATACTGACAGCCGTGTGTTTCAGACAGTCCTCAGAAATCAGATTTCTATAAATGGCCCTTCCTTCCTGTCTAGAATTCCATGTCACAAAGACCAAATGGGATTTATCTCCATATGCAAGGATGGATCAATATTTAAGAATCATTTAATGTAATTAATCACATCCACAGACTGAAAAAGAAAAATCATATGATCCTATCAACAGAACAGAGAAAGCATTTGATAAAATCTAACACCGACACTCTCACTAAACTGACATTCCTAAACTTGGCAAAGAACATGCATGAGAACCCTACAGCTGACATTGTGTAAAAAATAGTTCATGGTAAAAAAAATCTAGGTGCTCTCCCATTGAGAATGAACAAGGTAAGGATGCTCCCTCTGATAAGTGCTCATTAGAACTTCTAGCCAAGAAAGTAAGATAATAAATTTAAAGGTGTCTGGATTGGGAAGTGTCTTAGTTTCTGCTGCTCTCCCATGACCAAAAGCAACTTGGGGAGAAAAGATTTATTTTACCTTATCATTCCACATCATGGTCCACTGTAAAAGAAAGTCAGGGAAGGAACTCAAGGGAGGAACTGCAGCAGAGACTATGGAGGGAGGCTACTACACTAGCTTGCTCCCTGTGGCTTGCTTAGCTTGCTTTCTTTTAGCACCCAAGACCACATCTAGGGGTGGCACCACGCACAGTGAGTTGGACCCTTTCATGCCAACCATTATTCAAGAAAATGCCCTAGAGACCTGAAAGACAATCTGATGGAGGCGTTTTCTCAATTGAGTTTCCTCTTGTGATCACAGAAACTGCTTTCCTATGTACTGCTGATGAGCAAGCAGAGTTCCAAACTAAAAGCACAGTATAATTTATGTCTGAACACCTGGAAAATGAAATACACAGGTGTAACTAACAGAATCCATACAAGATGTCCTTGGGGCAAATTACAAGGAACAAAATCAAAAACCAGATAGACATCCATGTTCTTAGCGACAGTGTTAAGATGTCAGTCCTTCTTGACTTCATTCATCTACAGCCTCCGCGCAATCCCATCAAAATCTCAGCAGGTTATCTGTGGAGACCAACAAACTGATTCGTGGGTTAAATAAATAAATAAAAACACCACCCAGCATAAATAACACAAGGCTGAAGGGGGATAGTACTGTCCAATTTCAAGGTTTCCTATAAAGCGACAGCAGTTAAGACAGGTGGTGTTGAAAGGACGGAAAATGGGTCAGTGGAACAGAGCAGGGTCCGGAAGCAGCCCACAGGAACTTGGCCAATTAATCGGAAAACGGCAAGCACAGACTGTTCAGCAAATGGTGGGGAAGAAATGGCCGCCTATACGCTAGATTGGGAGGAAGTATGTCCCAAAGATACACGTTGTAAAGTATCCAGAATATGGGAAGAACTTTATGGTCTCAATAACAAGTAAACAAAACAAAATGGCCATGTCAGCAGCGACTGTCTCAGTCTGTTGAATTGCTTTCAAGAAAAACTCATCCATGTTGTAATTTAGTTGATTGAGACACCAGCATAATCTCTCAAAGATATGCACTGCTGTTTTTTTTTTAAAAAAAAAACAAATATAATAGCGATAACATCACAACTAAGAAATTAACACTAATTCATTGGTATCAATTATCCAATGTCCAAGCTTCCTCAATTGTTTTTTGTTTTTTCTTCTTTTCCTATTTTTTGTTTTTTTCTAGACAGGGTTTTTCTGTGTGGCCTTGGCCGTCCTGGATCTTGCTCTGTAGACCAGGCTGGCCTCGAACTCACAGAGATCTGCCTGCCTCTGCCTCCTGAGTGCTGGGATTAAAGGCGTGCACCGCCACCACCATTCTTTTACCAACTTAAACCACCAGCTCTATCAGGCAAGCATGTGATACATGCTGGGTACAGCTCTCTTTTGTCTCTTCTGTGGATGTCTTAGATGACACCCTTCCCGATGGGTAAACTTCAGCATCCACGACAGTGCTTCCTACCTTTCTCCTGATGATGACACCACCACCACCACCACCACCACCACCATCCCCAGGCTCCACCTTAAGATTTTCCTAGGTAGTCTTCTGCTTATTTGCCCTATCCCTAGTTTTGATGCAGGCTGGGTTGCATCTAACATTAATTTGTGGAGAATCTTAAAAATATTCTCCTAACATTGCATTAAGCTCCATCTTCTCTACTCACTGCACCAACTGAAAAAGTCTTCATCAGTGGTTTCTCCCAGCTTTTTATTTTTTTCTTTTCTTTTTTTTTTTTTTTTTGGTTTTTCGAGACAGGGTTTCTCTGTGTAGCTTTGTGCCTTTCCTGGAACTCACTTGGGAGACCAGGCTGGCCTCGAACTCACAGAGATCCGCCTGGCTCTGCCTCCCGAGTGCTGGGATTAAAGGCGTGCGCCACCACCGCCCGGCATTTTTTTCTTTTTTATATTGAACTCTTTGACCAACTTAAATGTATTCTTGATGTCAGAGGTAAAAATACCTGTATTTTGTTTTCCAGATTGCTAGTGAGTCATTGAATAATCTATTTTTCCTCCAGGGGTCTAAAATACCTTTTATTATACACTGAATTCATGTATGTACATGTAAATTTGTATGTATTTCCACATATATCATATATAATTTGCTCCTGACCCCATTTTCTCTTTTTAGAAAGTGTGTGTGCATGCACTTGGGTGTGTGAGGTCTAGGGATCAGACCCAGGTCCTCGTACACACTAGGCAAGTGTCACGTATTGAGGTGTTAGAGTAAGTTGTAATAGCAGGCAGAGCTAGTTTTCTCAACGTTCTTTTTTATATTTCATTCCCAGCTATGACTTCCTGTTTGAACAACAACAAAAATCCGTCCGTTGGATTTCAGAGTCATTCTGTCAAACTCTTCCTTGCTCCAAACTCTGTTGTACATTAAACTTCAATTGACACAAGAAATAACATTTTTTCCACAGTATT
This sequence comes from Peromyscus attwateri, assembly GCA_902168425.1. Lineage (NCBI taxonomy): Eukaryota > Metazoa > Chordata > Mammalia > Rodentia > Cricetidae > Peromyscus > Peromyscus attwateri. The sequence continues at coordinate 4,992 of CABHPP010001801.1, read as the reverse complement.
TTTTCTCCACATACAGTACAAGTTATTTTTAAAGTGTCTCATTTGACTCTCTGGAGCTCAGTCCTTTTCTATTTGGTTATTGCTGCCACACGTGAGAGCTTCTGGGTTCTACACACACATTTTATGACTGCTGGAAGAACCACAGCCTGGGTGTGAGGACAGACTATTTCGCATCTCCGTGAACATCAGCATGGTCAGATCCTGAGATACCATGGGAGCATGCACCATGCCTGCCTCTATTTCTGCATCCCCTGGGTGCCCATAGCTCACGGGGACTCATATGGCCTTCTCCTGTCCCCTCACTACTAGGAGGTCAGTCATACTGGGTGAATCAATGGTTTCATCTCTTTCTACAAGAATCCCACTTACAAACACAGCTCCAATCTCAAACTATGGAGGTTAGGTCTTCAACATGTCCTTTTGGGTGACATAACCTAAGCCTTCACCTTTGGATAGTTTTGTAAGTGCCTGTATTAATTTAATATCTAATTGTACAGGTAGTCCATGTTTTCCTGGTACTTATCAGCTGCTTATAATGAGAACAGTGCAACTTCTCCAGTATTAATTTCTCATTTCTTCCCCTTATCTCGTCTCATCAGCTGATACTTAAGTACACCAGGCTAACAACTTGGTGTTCATTATCAATTTGAACCTGATTAGAACATTAGGAACACAACTATCCATTTGCATTTCTTCCTCTGTGAACCATTTTTCATTCATCTTTTATTGAAAAAAATCTGTATTAATTTGAAAGAACTGTGCATTAAAAATAGTTACATCTCTTTGTAAATACATACTGAAAATATTTCCCTTGAAAAATACGAAAGCATCAGAAGGCATGCATTAGAAGGAAGGCATGGGCCTACTGTAGGATAATTCTACATGTCTGTGTGAGTGTCCAATGAAAAATACTTCTCATAAGAGCAGGAAGATGAGTAGTGGAGTATGATGTGGATTTTAAGAAGCACTCTTGAATCTCAATTACACTAATACTTCTAATTTGTTTCACAGTACACTATTTCTGAACCATTCAATTCTTTCCAGCTAACACACTCAACAGGGCTTCAAGGACTACACCATCTGATTAACCCTTTAATGCCAAAGCTTCAGAACTCTTGCTCTCTCACACCAGATTTCCACCGACATTTAAAATCCCCAATTCGTCATCAAAGAAGGGATTAATCTGTCCTTGGTTTATCTAAATGACCTAATAATAAGATTTAAATGACAACCAACTATAGGATATGTCCTTATTAAGTTTGATAGGGTTTTTAAAAAGGCAACTAATGTGATGAAGTCTGCAAAGTGATTTAGATTAAACAAGTTTGACTACTCAATTTGGAAGAGATTCAGTGCACAGGTTGTAAAATGTTAAGCTTTGAATGTTACTGTCAAGAAAGTTGAGAAATGTTAGATGCACATTAATTAGTTTCATTTACTTACAAACACGTGCTTATTTTCAGTGTACCCTCCCCGCCCCGTCCTATTTCTTCCTAAGAACTGTTCACATGGTGCAGTACAGGCTAAGGAGAAATTAACACCCATTAAGAAATGCAAATGATTGAAAGCTCAACCAGAAAGCTCCTGTCAGGATCACTGGGGAAAAATGACTCACTAGGACTGATCTTCCCATAGCCAAGTACAAATGAGAGGCTAAGACAGGAGGAGGGTACATCTTGCACCTTGTAACAGGGAAGGAGCCTTCGGAAATACTAGGAAAGGATAGGATTTTCTCTTCTCCAGGCCTGAGTTTCCAGTGACCATTCACCGTCCAGAAAACCGGATCAACACACCACCATTGAAAGCACTTCTAACACTGTGTCTTTTCTCCATTGTGGTTTTACACTTCCTATGTTATTTAGTACTATTTTGGTTCACTGTATCAATGCCATGTTCAGCTGGGGCCTTGAAGTTACCCACATGTTCCAGGCATATAAGAAACTAAGTGAGTTGTGTACTCTAGAGAAAAAACAAACAAACAAACAAACAAAACATTAAATGATTTGCCAATAGGTTTATAATCCTGCAGGAAAAATACTTGGTGACAAAATGATACTTGTTTCCAGTCAATGAAGACAGTTTGGCTGCATCTGGTAGCAATGGTCTGTAAGTTCAGCGAGTCAGGAGACTGAGACAGGCAGAATTAAGTTCGAGGCCTTTGTGAACTCTATTGTGAGCTCAGGGAGCCTGAGGAACTTAACCAGAGCCTATCTCAGAATAGGAAGTCAAAACTCCAGCGGGAGAGGTGAATTGGTAGCAGAGCACTTGTCTACCATGTCTGAGGCCCAAGGTCCATCACTAGTACCACACCAAAACAGGACAAGAAGTACAAAATCCAATCCACATTTGGCTGTACCATCATGTTGCTGAATTCCTTCCTGGGGACACATAAACCAAGTCTATCCCTCGACATAAGGGCCCAACACACACCAAGGCATGATTCTGCCACAATTCAGGCTGGGAACCCATGAGTTTATTGGGAACTCTTACAGAGAGTAAGTGGGGGGTTACCTACAGGGGTGTGGGCGCCACTCTGCCAAAAGGCTGCACCAGACGTCTGCCCAGCAGGGACATGGGCTCCCACAGCTGCACAGATGGGAGTCCTCCCTAGTTTCCCCAGCTGATGTTCTCTATTTTAAACCAATCTACGATTACAGTATTTAAACTTCAGATAGAAAGTGACATATGTCAAAAACACCTATGTGACTTAATGAACAACCATTCAACTAAGTGACCAACTGAAATTTTTGTAAAGTATGAAATAAACAATTTTATTAGATGAACTCATTTATTTGACACATTAAGTTATGCAAAGAAAAATATATGCAACTGCATAAAAAGAACCACATTTTCATATTACTAAACACAGCAGTGGCCAAAAATAACGAATTGTAGAGTGGACCCCAGGATTTAATGCAAAAAACACCCTGTACAGCAAAACTTCAGGCTTCTAACTTCACTGAATCCAGAACTACACGTGCTTCTTTATACTCCTCGGCTTCTTCCAAGTCTTTTTCACTTTCCTGAAATGAAAAAGAGCACAATTAAGTTTGTCCTTTAGGAATCTCCGTACTTGGTGCTATAGACCAGTAAGTAACCCAAGAATTAAAGAAAAGGGTTCTAGGATTTCTAAATTTATCCACCTCTGCTCCTTTGTTACTGGGAACAGAAGAAATGAGAAGTCAACTTGTTTTCATCATATATTCTCGTATTATGTATTTTCATGTTGTAATTATAAACACAGTTGCCTAAAATTATTAGCATTAAGTAATTAAATAAAAATCTCATTAATTTAAAATCATTCTTATTTGGCCAACATTATCCTACAAAAAGATTATTCACAATGTATTAAAAGTAAAAAACAAGGATTTGCTAATGTGCTAGTTAATAATATGACAACATCCAGTATAAAATAATACTCCAATTATGCCCAACACCAAAGCTTGTTACTGACATCACACAAGTTAAGTACAATTGAATTAGAAAAGTGGACTGTCTTATTAATGAGTATATCATACTGACATCAAACAAAATATCAGCACCTCTTTTAATTGTGAAGATTCATCCTGCCTTTAAGAAGTTCATTATAGGTCTGGAGAGATGGTGAAGTGAATTAAGAGCACTTGAGGCCTCCAAAGGTCCGAGCTTGACCAATACCCATCTTAGGTGCTCACAGCTCCACGCAGGTCAGATGCCTCTGGCCTCAGTGGTACCTATCTGCAGTCATGTGTATATACCCATATACATACTCAAAATTAAAAACAGTAAATCTTTTAAAAAACTGCTGAGTCATAGGAACTCATGATCCTTAAAAAGGGTTATTATAGAGACAGAATTCCAGGCAAAATCAGCACATAAAATAAAAACATTTTCCTCTTTTTTGTGCCCTACAGATTTAGTCAGAATTTGTTGGTAAACATAAATTTCATTCTTTTTCCTAGACTATATACGAGCATACTGAAAATACTTTACTTTTCTCCCAAGGGAACAATTATGAGTAAGGGAAAGAACACCTATGTGTCTAATAATTAGTATCAGCATAGGAAATATAAACATTAAAAATAAGATTAGTAAAAGAAATGTTAGAGTTCATCAATTATCAAACAGCAACAGTGACTTGATCATCGTGACAATTTGCTTTGTCAACTAGCCGCAATCCAAAATCCCCTGAGAGAGTATCATAAGGAACTGTCTACATTAGGTTGGCTGGGGCATGTCCGCGGGGGATGGTCTGTGGGGACAGAGACACAGCACACTGTGGGCAACACCATTCTCTAGGCTGGGGGTCCTGAAATATAGCAGAGTAAAGAAACTGAACTAAGCCCAAGTGAGCATGCGTATATTTATTTCTCTGCTGCTACCTGTGGATGTGACATTACTAGCTGCATCAAGTTCCTGCATCTTGACTTCTCCATAATAATGAACTAAAATCTGGAATTGTGAGCAAAATTAAACACTTTCTCCCTGAAGTTGCTTTGTAAGGACTAAAGTTATGTTTTAAGTTTAAATGTCTGTGCTTAAGAGATCTATAAAACAAAACTGCCTTTAAACTGTAAGCCCACTTGCCCAAGGACAGATAATTCCCTGGAATGCTTGGGACTGTTGTTCATGTAAGATGACAAGCCACATGTTTTCACTTCTATAACCAAGGCTCGTTGCCCAGCTGCACAGGATGTGCTTGATCACACACAGGCTGGAGGTCTGTAGGCAGGAAGTACGTCAGGATGCGTGCTTGTCCCCATGGGATGAAGGCAGGAAGTAGATAGCCTTGTGTGTTTTGCCTTTATAAGCACCTGACTAACATAATTCAGAGCCATTCTCTGGGTACGGACTTGGCCAGCGTCCATCTTCCTGGCCAATATTTAATAAAGCTTGATTCAAATGTGGCTCAAAAATTGTAGTAGTGGTCTTATTCTCTCCTGGTGGGATTAACAGCTGTATGTATATATGCATATATATATATATATATAATCTATTTTATATAACACACAC
>CABHPP010001800.1:40975-52149 GCA_902168425.1 Peromyscus attwateri | reverse complement strand
GCTAAATGACAAGGTGGGCTCTAGGGGAGATGCACGGACTAAATACATTACATCATGGGATGACCATAGGTCTACAGTGACCTGGGACAGCATGTGATTGAGTGAATATAAACTTCCATATAGGATGATATATATGACACTTGGCTCTCATTTGGTGGCTTTTGCAGTGCTTATGGAATCTATAGTAGGAGCACTTTCTGGAGGAAGTTCCTCACTGGGGATGGGAGTTGAATGTCTATTGCCTCACCCCATTCCCTATTCACTGTGTCTACTTTCCTGGGGTTGAAATTGATAGGCCGGCTTCTTTCTCTCACTGTCCTGGATTCACCACCATTATAGATTTTATCCCTAAATAGCATGAGATACAGTAGAAGCAATTGCCTTTCATTGCTATGCCATTTTGGTTGCTTGTTTTATTTCTTTCTTTGCTATTTTGCTTTTGCTTTTGTTTTTGAAGACAAGGTTTCTCAGTATAGCACTGGCTGTCCTGAAAATAGTTCTTGAGAGCAGGCTGGTCAGAAACTCAGAGACCTGCCTAACTCTCCTTTTCAGATGCTCATATTAAATGTTTGTGCCCAAATACAGAGCCTTTCCACAAAAACCCACCAGGGCCCTCACCCATCCCACCACCAGGTAAAACACAGGCGACAACAACCGTGAGGTGGGGACGCCTGACATGCAACACACACAGCCAGCAAAAGGAAGCCAGTGGTCAAAAAAGCCGCCTGAGGGGATTGGACCTGCCTCTACTGAATGTACCAGGCTCTCCGGACTCCCCAGGGGAGACCTTGCCTTGGAGGAGGTGGGAATGGGGGGTGGTTTGCAGGAGAAGGGTGGGGGTGGGAGGAGGGGGGGACTGGGGAATCCGTGGTTGATATGTAAAATGAATAGAAAATCTCTTAATTAAAAAAAAATGTTTGTGCCAACACACGCAGGTTTTTTATTTTTATGTTATTGGCTGGTGGACCTGGAATGTAGGTTTTTGTACATGCCAAGCATGTGCTGTTGTGCCAAGCTTCAACAACATCTTGACTTTTAAAGTTTGGCAGAGGATATCATTTTTTTTCTCCTTGGATGGCATATATTCGTGACATTAATAATGCCTGAGGATCCTGTGTCATTAGATTGTGGGTGACATTCTTCCTACTTGTTGCATATACTTTGATTTTTTTTTTAATAAATATGAGTATTTTGCCTGTATGCACATATATGTACCACATGTGAGCCCGGTGCTCCTAGTAGTCAGAAGTGGGTTTCAGAACCCCTGAACTTGAAGTTATGGACAGTTGTGAGCTATGTAATTCTGGCAAGTGAACCTGTTTCCTCTACAACATAGGCAGGTGTTCTTAACTACTGAGGCATCTCTCATGCCCTGTTTTTTTAATCCACTAACAATGATTGTATTTTCATTTGTGCATGTCTAGTGGGTTAAATATGCATTCCTTTTAGTGAGATCTTATTAATTGTAATTTAAACTGTGACACTTCAGGCTTCAGGGAGCTGAATACAGAAATGGAATAAATGCATATCTCTTTGTCAGAACTTCAGTTATCTTTTTGAGGGGGGCACAGGGTCCAAATATGTAAGTCTGGCAATCCTGACTCACTTCATAGACCAGGCTGGACTCCAACACCTGTCTTTGCTTCCTGAGTGCTAGGATTCAAGGTATTAGACAATACACAAAGCTTGCCCATGTTTCTTTGCAGTTAGTATTGTTCCTACAGTTTCTATGACTTGTACTTAGTATGTTGACTTGTTTGCTTGTCTCTCTCTATATGTGGGTTAATAGTTCTCTTGGAAAGGGAAGTTCTACTCAAAAGGCCAAGAAATGACACATGAGAAACTCCTTTTCAATTTCCTTCTAAACTGACTTGGTGATTATATTATCACCTATGATGATGTGCTTATCAACTTCACTTGGGAAGAGTGGGCTTTACTGGATCCTTCTTAGTAGAGTCTCCACAGAGATATTATGCTGGAGACCTACCCGAACCTCACTTCTATATGTAAGACTGTGTATTTTCCTTCAACATTTAAAATAAGGGGACAACGGTTTCTTGGTTTTTCATGTTCTTCTGTAATTTCAGTCAATAAAGGGGAAGAATGTGGTGAATGAGTCAGGCATGATTTTTAGGTAAACTGTGTAACACGAATTGTTAAATAATCTTATTAGAAAAAAACAAAAAACAAAAAACAAAACAAACAAACAAACAAAACAAAAAACAAAAAACACCTAGAGCCAGATATTGGAGTGAAAGCTGAAAGATCAGTGAAGCAGAAAGAAGTCAGCCATGTTCTTACTGCTAGGAAATCCTCATCCCAAGAGTGAGCTACTTCCTATATACTCACACCTGTATACATTTCTGTGCCCTGCCATCTCACTTCCTCTCTCCACCCAGCCACATCACTTCCTCTTTCTGCCCAGCTCTATCACTTTCTGTCTGTCTGTATAGACCTCCAGACTTCTAGGTTAACTAGGGCTGGGATTAAAGATGTGTGCCATCATGCCTGGCTCTGTTTCCAGTATGGCCTTGAACTCACAGAGATCCGGATTAAGATCTGCCTCCCGAATGCTAGGATTAAAGGTGTGTGCTACTACTGCCTGGCCTCTATGTTTAACATAATGGCTGGCTTTTTCCTCTGATCTTCAGGCAAGCTTTATTTGTTAGAGCACAAACAAAATATCACCACAAAACTGGATAAAGAAATTTAAATTTTGCATAGTTTCCAATAATAAATCAGACATTTTCTGGTATATATTAGGGTACAAATGGGAAAACCACAATATTAAAGAACATTGATCTACAAGACATGGAAGGTAATTTTTATGATGAAAGATAATACAAATATCCCAAAGAAGAATTTTTTTATTTGGTTTTTCAAGACAGGGTTTCTCTGTGTAAAAGTCCTGGTTGTCCTGGAACTTGCTTTGTAGACAAGGCTGGCCTTAAATTCCATATAAAAATTTTTAATTTGCCCTGGAAATTTTATGGAAAAGCAACAGTGTAAATGAGCACAGCTTTCAGTGTATTGATGATTACCTGAATTCTCACATCACTGTGTACCTCAATGTTAAGTAGATGATCTCTGTTTGCAAGACATTCCTCTCAGAAAGAAGACAATCAAATAATGCCTTAACACATATCACCATTTTAATCATAGCCTCATGAGAGCTAGACTATAGAACTGTCAATACGTTTAGTTCCATACCACTCAGGAATAGGAAAAGGCATACCTGTGCATTGGGAGATAAGTATATGTTCAAAATCTTCTAATAACCAAATACTACCTTGTAAAGCTAGTGTAACTTGTGGTGAGTAGCCAAAGTTTTGTGATAGAGTCAGTTTATGAGAATTAAGAAGGTTGTTGAGGAAAAACCAGAATATCTATACCACATCTCTATGAGGAACAAAAATGCAGTTTAGGAATGCAATATGAAAACTTTTGTTATTCTTTCTGTAATGGTACACTATAAATCACTGTGGAAACATGCTAAGGTTACATAAACGATATGTAAAGAAGCGATGTATCTCTCTCTTACCAAGAACAATTAGAAGACATGTAGTAGTCCCTACTTTGAATAGCCTTTCTGAATGTGATATAAGTTTACAAATAATTGCTTTTCAAACCTCATTGGAAGCACATCAACAAACTCACACCACAGAAAAGACCTTTAAATACAAAAAGAGTATAAATTCTATTTGTTCTGGTTCATTTTGCAAATGTAGTGTGACTCACCACAAAGGAAAATGTTATAAATGGAATCAGTGTGGTAAAGCTCTGAGTTCTTCCAGTTTTCTTCAATTATATGAAAACAACTCATATGAATAAGGATGCTATAAAAGTGATCCATGTACTAAAGGCTCTAACAATCACTGGTATCTTAAAACACACAAGAGGGCCCATAATAAAGAGGAATGCTGCAGATATAAACAATATGGTAAACCTTTATATCTGATTCATCTTTGACATTAGATAAAACTGTTAAGTTATAGAGATGAAAGCAATCATCACCATAATCAATTTGTTAAAGCACTTACATGTGCCAATTATCTTCACAGACATGAAAGAAGTCCTACTGGAGAAAACCCTGTGAATGTAATCAATGAAGTAAAGCCTTTTAACAACATACTAGTCTCAAAATACAGAAAAGAACACATACTGGAGAGAAGCCCTATGAATGTAATCAGTGTGGTAAAGCCTTTTCACAACAGTCATCTCCAAGTTCATAGAACAACTTATACTGGAGTGAAATCCTATGATGTAGTCAATGTGGGAAAGCCTTCCCACAACACAGTAGCCTCCAAATACACAAAAGAACCCAATGAATGTAATCAATGTGGGAAAGTCTTTTCACAAGAAAGCCATCTCCAAATTCATAAAAGAACTCATCTGGGAAAGAAACCTGACAAATGAAAGCAATGTCCTAAAAGCCTTTGCATGTCACAATTACATTCAAAGGCATGAAATAATTCATATTAGATAGTAACCCTTTGAATATAATCGATGTCTTTAAGATTTTGCATTTCACCATAGCCTTTGAATCCATGAACAAGTTCATCTATGAGCAAAGCCTGAAGTGTGGAATAAATTTATTAAAGCCTTCACAAATCACTGCAGTCTTTGATGAAATGAGAGAACTCATATTGGAGGGTAATCTATGAGTATAACGGGTTTGGTAAGATCTTTAGCTAACATATTTACATTTAGTTACCCAAGATTATTATTGAGAAAAATATCTGACAAGTGTCAACAACCTACTCAAGGATTATGATGTCCCTCTTTATTTTGTCTGCACCTACAAATCCATGGACAAAAGCCCTGAGAATTTAGTTAGTAAGGCAAACCTTTCAGCTATCACATTTCCAATCAATTATCCAGAGTAAACTTTATGGATGTATACTAGTGTCTTCTCTTCCTGTGATAAAACACAGTGTCTCAGGCAAGTTATAAAAGAGCTTAATTTGGCTTATGGTTCCAGAGTGAAACAGGATCATCATGAGAGAGGCATGGAAACAAATGTCAGACATAACAGCTAAAGCAGGAAGCTCAGAGCTCACAGCCTCAACCTGGAGTTTGGAGCACAGAGTGGGAACTGAAAATGGTGTGAGGATCTAAAACCCCAAAGCCCACAACCAGTGACATCTTTCCTCTAGAGTGCAGCATTTTCTAAACTTTTCCAAATGATACCAACAACTTAGATGTATTGATTCTCTGACTTTGAAACATACATGCTTCCTATCCATACTGATTTCCAAAGTATAGGTATAAGTTTGCACTTTCATCAGCAATCGAGGAGAGTTCTCCTTGCTCCACATCCTCTCCAGCATAAGTTATCATTAGAGTTTATGATCTTTGACATTCTGACTCTTGTAAAAGGGAATCTTAGCATCATTTTTATTTCCATTTCCCTGATGGCTAAGAATGTTGAACAATTTTTTTCAAATGTATCTCAGCCATTTGAGATTTTTCTGTTAAGAATTCTGTTTAGATCTGTACCATTTTTAAATAGATTATTTTTTTTGATGTCTAGTTTCTTGAGTTCTTATATTATGTAGATCAGCCCTCTAAGTTGTGGTGTTGAAGATCTTTTCCCATTCTGTAGGCTGCCATTTTGTCTTGACAGTGTCCTTTGCCTTACAGAAGCTTTTCAGTTCCATGAGGCCCCATTTATTAACTGACAATCTCAGTGTCTATGCTACTGGTATTCTGTTCAGGAAGTTGTCTCCTGTGCCAGTGTATTCAAGGCTCTTTCCCATTTTCTCTTGTATCGGTTCAATATAACTGAAATTATGCTGAGACATTTAATCCAGTTGGATTTGAGTTTTGTGCAGGGCAATAGACATGATCTATTTGCATTCTTCTACAAGCCAACATCCAGTTATGCCAGCACCATTTGTTGAAGATAATTTTCTCCATTGTATAATTTTGGCTTCTTTGTCAAAAACAAGGTGTTCATAGGTGTATGTATTTACATTAGGGTCTTTGATTTGAATCCATTGATCTACCTGTCTGTTTTTATGCCAATCCCACCACCCTGTTTTTGTTACTCTATCTCTATAGAGTACCCAGGACTTCTTTGGTCCGTTTGCTGTCCACTTTTGTGTCTGCCCCAGAATACCTGCATAGGTAGCCTCCAGCTGTCATAGCTGACAAGGGTAGCAGCTTGTCTAACACCCAGCAATCTATTCCTCTCATTCCTTTGGGATACATGCTTTCCCAAGAACAGCTCTAGATGATGCAAGTTCCCATGAGTCTTTCAAGTTTAAACACTTTAAAAACATCCCCTTCCTTTGATAGTTAGCTAGTTTTGGAGACACTTCGCTAGGAAAATTCTTCAGTCTCTGTGGAAGCCAGAAAATATATTATGTAAAGCAATGTGTCAAAAATAAAGCAAACACACACCATGAAAATCTGTTATCACATTATTAGTATAAATGAGGTAATATTCTGAAAGTTCAGTGCACCAGGAAGTTTATGGTTGTCTTCATTTTGGTTTATGGAAAGTGGTTTCATTAACCAAGAACTCACATTTCATTTATCTGTTTTATGAAACCATTAGCAAAATGGTGGCCAAGTCCCATGACTGCATCCTTCATGATGAAGTCACAAGTCAAATTGGCAGCAGACCACATGATGACCTTCTGTTCAATGTTAACCCAGCTCCCTGTTAAGATGAGCCCATCCATCATCAGGTACTGTTCCTGTAGAATTAAGACATCTGGAGGTTAAATGTTCATTTTTCCACCTGTTCTTTGAAATGGCACTTTAGTTAGGTTATTATGAATACTATCATTAGTTAGGGTAGTGCAGTGCTCTCATGACTGCAGTGTCTCACATGATCAACAAATCAACTCTATCTTCCCAACACACAACAGCACATAATGTACATTCCCTTCCAATGGAGAGGGCAGCAGACACAGTGAGGAACATTTCAACCAAAGAAAAACTCTAACTCAACAGCGCTAACACCAATTCCTGCAGCTCTGTTTCAGAAACCTAGAACTTCAGTTTCAAAAGGCTTAAAAAGCTCCATGCCTGCAACTTCTCACACATCTATCTCTCCCTTTGACTTCTTCTGCTTGTGATATACAGCTCTCCATGAAAAATACCTCATAATTTGGTATCTCAGCATCTTGTGTCTCAAAATGCAACCCAGGCTTCATCCTCACAGCTTCATGCAATGCACTCTCAGGATCTCCTCAATGGGGTTCTCACTCTCAAACATAGATGTCTGCATCAGTACAGAACTGAGACTATACAGGAGGAATCCATGACATTTAAATTTTGTTTCTTTCTTTTTAATAGAAAAATTATCATTCAGATGATACAACCATATGGGGATATGGCTATGAATGGAATCATCCAACTTGGAACAGAGCAACAACATGGGTTGTAGGAAGGTGATTTCTGTGCCTAAAAATTGGCTTCCCTTTTGCTTCCATAAATTGAAGACTGGGCTGAGTGAAGTCTTACTCTTAGGACACCTTTCCATGCTTACAATGAAGGACAAGTGTCTTCTCTTTAATGTCACTAACCTTGAAAATTACTGCCTCTGTTGAGTATGTGACTGACAACTAAAGCTGAGTTCTCAATAAAAGGCATGAGCCTCCATACACAGCTTGTCTGCCCTTTGATAAAGTTAGTAATTGCTGATACTGTTTCTCTGATGTATACTCAATACCATTGATCTGTTTGTGTGTCTCGCTGAATAAATGTTAGCAGGCATTTCTCCTGCAATGCCATATCCTTCTGAATGGGCTCAGAAACAAAAGGGGTCATCCTCCTTTTCTCTTTCCTTCTAAAATGACTTGTGTTTCTCTACATCCTGCATGTTTCACTTCTTTTTGCCTTACTTCTTGCTCTTTATCATTATACACCTGCATGAATCATAAGTACTAACTTTACCACCGACTCAATGTTTTGTCAAAGAAGTCATTACTTTTTAATTCTGCCTCAGTTTCTCAGTACTTGGACAGAATACAGGCAGATTTCTTTGCCAGGAAAATATACAAATGACCTGGCTAAGTTACTGGTTTACTGCTGTGAGGGGAAAATTGCCAAATCAACTCTTAAAACAGGAGGCTTTTAATTGGGAGATTGCTCACACTTCTCAGAGGATTAGTCCTGTTAGTTTCCGCCGCAGCAGCAGCCTGCTTCTGCTGTCAAAGAAGATGAGCTACATCATCACCTGTTGCCAGGGCCTTTCCACCATCAGGATGTGATATGTGCACCCCTAAAAAGTGCCCACCAGGCACAGCTCATTCTCTTTCTTCTTCGCCTCCTCTCACCTGTCTTGTCTCTCTTGCCTCTTACTCCTCTCTTGCCTCTCTTGCTTCTCTTCTTCCTCTTCTTTCTTCCTCTTGTCTGTCTGTCTGCCTCTCTCATGTCCCCACTCTGACATGGCCTTTCACACATTCAATCTCACCCTCCCCCAATAAACCCCTTGCACCAACTTTGCTGCTTGTGGTGTGTTTGCTTAGTGGCAGGCACACTGTGGCAGGGCCCACCAAAAGTACCCACTTCACCTTTCTCTTTTTATTCTTTCAAGTCCATTATCATCATGGCAGGAAAGATGGCAGTAGGAAAGCATGGACCTAAGAGTTTACATCCTGATCTGAAGGCAGCAGGCATCAAACAAGAGTCCATTCCCAATGACACACCTCCTCCACCTAGTCCATACCCCCTAATGTTTCTCAATCAATTCACTAAATGAGGAGCAAGCATTCTAATGTCTAAACATATGGCGGCCATTCTCATTCAAAGGACATGACCTCCTCCAGCATGGTTTTTGTGTGGAGTTTATTTCCCACTGTATTCTCATGACCTTGACCTCCACTATATAAATTACTCTCAACACTCATTTTCCAGATCTTCTTGGAATGGCCCATTAAGATCTGTGTAGAGGTTGCAATGGCTTTTGATATCCAAAGTCCTGTATATCTACTGAATATCTCCAAAATATATTATTCTCAGATTCTTACAGCAACAGCCTCTTTTTAAGGGTAGCCATTTTTGTTCTAAAAATTTTCTCTGTTGCTGTGATTAAATTTTTTTACCAAAAGCAATTGAGGTGATAGACAGGTTTACTTTGCTGACACTGCCAGGGCACATCCAATCATTGAGGGAACTCAAGAAAAAGTGTGGCTAGTAACAGAAGGTGTAAACATTGGAAAACATTGCTTATTGATGTGTTCTCTTGCCTGGTTATGGTCTTATGCTCAGCTAGCTCTCTTATCAAGTCTGGGCCACTTGCTTAGAGACACTGCCACACTCAGTGATTGGACCTTCCTACTCAAACAATAAATGTATAATCTCTCAGGCATAGCAACAGGTGATTCTGATCTATGCCAGCCCTCAACTGATAGTCCTCAGATCATGCTAGGCTATGTAACAATGACAGTTGAAGCTAACTAAGACACACAGAAAATAATGTGTAAGAATACTTAACAATTCAACATCAATGTATTACCATATCAATTATTTGAACAAAAAAACACAAGCAAACATAGCAATAATTGGAAAACACAGATATGCAAAGAAATGAGAACAGGGAAGTCCAGGGCCGGGTAGTGGTGGTGCACACCTTTAATCCCAGCACTTGGGAGGCAGGGTCAGGTGGATCTCTGTGAGTTCGAGGCCAGCCTGGTCTACAGAGTGAGATCCAGGACAGGCACCAAGACTACACAGAGAACCTTGTCTCAAAAAAACAAAACCAAAAAAAAAGAAAGAAAGAAAGAAAGAAAGTTCCCCCCAAACAACAAATTTCTAGAAAGTAATATGATATGGTAGCCAATTTTCAGAATACAAAATTACATGTAAGTCCATCATTTTCTGAAAAAATAATACATTCTTAAACTTATAATTAATAAGAGGAATGCAATATGGACAGCACCACTGATGAAAGACACAAACAGAAACATACAAATATAACAAGTTCCAGAGCATTTCCTGTTCACAGCCAAGCGCCCGCATCCAGACACCACAGCCTAACTGAAAAGGGCTGGATCTTGATGAATGTCATAGACTCTAGAAAGCTTGGAAGGGATGTGAAGGAAACTGTAATTTTTTGGCTGGATTCAGGACTAGTAAAACCATTCCGTGGAAGCTCACACCCGCTAAGGGATCCCAGGCTGCCTGGGTCCTCCAGAGTGGGCAAGAGCGGCGTCTCTATGATCAAGGAGCCATAGAGCTGGCCTCTCTTCCCCGCACCTGAGCAGTAGCTGTATCATTGGAAAGATGGCGGACGAGGGGAGAGAAAAAAGATCTCTTTGGTTCCAGAAAATCTCCTGAAAAAGAGGAAGGCTTCTCAGGCTCTCAAAGCAACCCAGGCAAAGCAGGCCCTTTTGGCAAAGAGGGAGGGGAAATCAAAATAATTCAGGTTTAAGCAACTAGAATCATTCATACATGCGTGTCCGCAACTAGAAGTGAAACCTTGTGCATTGGAAGTGCCTGATAAACATTTCTTGGCCTTCGTTATTTGCATGGAAAGGACAGAAGGAGTGAGTTTTTTGGTACAGAAGACCATAGCAAAACTTCGCCTGAAGAAATTGTTCAGTGGTGTCTTTGGCCATGTCACCCCTCAGAGTGTGGAAATGCTGCCCACAGTGGAGCCTTATGTGACCTGGGGATATGTGACCTTCAGACCTTCCAAATCTGAAGTCTGCCCGGGAACGTGGACAAGCAAGGATTAACAATAAGACTGTCGCTGTGACAGACAACACAGTGATTGAGGAGCACCTGGGGAGATTTGGTGTCATTTGCCTGGAAGACCTCATCCATGAAATCGCCTTCCCAGCGAAGCATTTCCAGGACATCTCCTCATTCTTGTACCCTTTCTGCCTCTCCATGGCCCAGCATGCTACCAAGAACAGTTGGGGTTCCTCAAGGAGATGGGTTCTCCTGGCTATCGGGTGAACGCATCAATCAATCAGCTCATCTGCCAGCTGAACTAGACTGGGACCAGGATTGCCAAAACCACAGTGCACTGGAAGAGTGCTTTTGTATTTAAGATGACCAAGTATCTTCAGAGAAGATTGTTTTCTGCCTTCAAACACTGGAAGGAAGAGGCCGGGAGAAAGACGGGGGTCCGAGCATTGTGAACCTCAGCACAGACCAGTTCCATGGAAAAATGGCTGCCCTGCTTCATCCTGTCTGATATCTTGGTGTTTAAT
>CABHPP010001800.1:28571-40965 GCA_902168425.1 Peromyscus attwateri | reverse complement strand
GTCTCACTGTATATAATCCTGGCTGGCTTTAAACTCCATAGCGATCCTGCCTCATCCTCCTAGATGCTGAGATAACAGGTGCATGCACCCCCAGCCTGGGAACTTATTCCTCATACATGAAATATGGTTAGGAAGTGACAAAAGAGGTGTGTGATCTTGTGCTGTGAGGCCTTGGTGTGATGTCAGTGTCAGCTTTGGTCAGGCTTACATGTCCTGAGTTGGTGTGGTGCTGTTTGAACCCTGACCAGCTGTTTAAGATGGGGATTGTCTACACTAGGAAGACACATAACCATACACACACTCCCAACTGTGCTCAGAACTCCATGGTGCTGACACACACCCTCTTGGCACCCGTGCCTCTTACGTGAGGTCAGCCTGCTTTTATGTGCATTAGTCTAGCATTCTGTGCTAGAAGAGCCTAAAGTTTAGTCTTGGTTGTTTCCTGTTAGAACTAGTGATAAACTGGGCCTTGTGTTACACCCCCTTAATCCCAGTGCTTGGGAGACAGAGGCAGCAGAGCTCCTGAGTTCCCTGCTCTACAGAGTTCTAGGACACCCAGGGCCACACACACAGAAACTGCTCAAACAAAAGTGTATCTGGGAATTGCCCATTAAATTTCACCCTGGGTTTCAGGCTGGCCATGGAAATTCCCCTATCAGCCTTTCCTTAAAACCCACAGCAGGGGCTGGGTGGTGGTGGCGCACACCTTTAATCCCAGCATTCGGGGGCATGTGGATCTTTGTGAGTTCAAGGTGAGCCTGGTCTACAGACGGAGTTCCAGGACAACAGGCACCAAAACTACACAGAACAACCCTGTCTCAAAAAAACAAAAAACAAAACAAACAAACAAACAAAAAAAACCACATCAGGGGTCTACTTTCTTAGCCATTGTTTTCCCTTGAGCTTTTCTGTAACCTTGGCTAACTGTGAAATTGAGTTAGAAATAATGGCAAGAGCCAAAGCCGTGTGCTGGTAGCACATGCCATTAATTCCAGCACTTGGGAGGCAGAGACAGACAGATCTCTGAGTTCATTCCCAGCCTCGTGTACAGAGCAAGTTCCAGGACAGCTAGGGATACATAGTGAGACCCTGTCTCAAGGGGAAAAAAAGGAAAGAAAAATTTAACAGTGCTTCAGAACATACTGGTTACAAGGTCAGTGGATTCCAGAATCTGCCAGAGGTCAGTAACTGCTGTTGTAGAGCATTGGGATATGAGGTAACCAAAAATGCCTTGTAGTCACTGAGAAATGCTCGTGGGTACCATGCTAAATGAGGGAACCCAAGGCAGTGTTAGAGTGCTTCCCTAATATGTGTGAGGCCCTTGATCTAAGATAAGGGGGCATGGCTTCAGTTTCTGGCCCGAAAAATGGAGCTAGTATCTTCCCAGATGTCTGCCTTGCTCAGAATTTAAAACAAGTTTTAAATTAATTATAAGTAAAACACTATTTTTAGATGAAAAAAACCCAAATATAACAAGTTCCTTTAAACAAGAACTACAAGATCCTAGTTAAAATAATTGAATCATGACCCTAATTAGTCTTAGCAACAAAAACCAAGAGCCAGGTATTAGGTTAAAACCTGAAAGATGAGAGAAGCAAAGGAGCAGCCACCAGTGACTTCTTACCTTTCCAGATCCTCTGACCAAAAGGGCTGTAATCCTGTCTCCACCCTACCTTATCACTTCCTTTCTCCACCTTCCTGGTAAGATTAAAATTGTGAGATTCCAGAGTGCTGGCATTAAAGGCCTGAGCCTCTCCAGTGGTGAGATTAAAGGTAAGAGCCTCCCAAGCCTGGGATTAAAGGTATGAGCTACCCACACCAAGATTCTGTGGTTAACTAGGCTAAACTCTACCCTCTTATGTCCAGGCAAGCTTATTTGTCTAAACACAAACAAAATATCACACAGCATTTCTCCCTTTTTGCCTAAATACAAAGTGAAGGTTTTAATGAACACAGAAACAATATATACAATAAATACAATAACTATATATAAATATATAAGGCAATAATTACATTAACCATATCTAGTCCATTAACATTTGACAAATTAAGAGAAAACACTCCCATTATCTATTGTATCTTGGTGAGTCCAAAGTGTGGCACCTAATTCACCTTCTAGCCTAACTTGCATTACAAACCCAAAACTATATTTTTATGTCTCTCAACCTTATACACTTTACATCTCTTTTATGAGTGTCTTTTCTGAATTTGTTCAAAAGGAAAACTATAACCATCTAGTCTTTAACTCCATCAGAGAACTTAGAAGGATATAATATTACCAGAGTAAATAGGAAATTAAAAACAAACAACTTGCAAGATTAAGAAATCACAGAGATCAACACATGCTTCAAGTATACAGGCTGATTTAATTCAGTAGGATTTTCTACTGCCTTATGTCTCTCTGCAGCTGTCATTCCTCATTAGCATTTGGAAAACAAAGTTATTAAAGCTTTATGCAGTCTGTCTCTGGGGTCTTTATTACCCCTTTCTGTTTATTAAGCATATATTTTAGAGTGTGATTACATCTTTGTATAACTCTATAGGATTGTGTGGCATACCTGTAATATGTTTTATGTTGTAATATGCATAAAATTGTTTCATTTTACTAGACACATATTTGGAGCATTGTCAGTCTTAACTTGTACAGGTATCCCCATGATGGCAGAACTTCTAACAAATGTGTGATTACAGAATCAGCCTCTTCAGAACTCAAAGCCATTTCCAATTGAAATCCTGAATATGTATCTATACTGTGGTAGACATATTTTATTTTTCCAAACTTTGCAAAATGAAACATGTCCATTTTCCAAATTTCATTTGTTTGAGTACCCTTTGGGCGACTCCCTGCAGATAGTGGAATTTGGTAGCACAAGGAACAAGTAGGACATTTTCTTATATTTTCTATGACTTTCTATCAAATGGTGGGGAAACCCTTTTACAACCTTTGCCATTGACATAGTGTTTTAAATGAACTTCTGAGGCTTCTAGTACATTTCCTACCAATAGTTGATCAGTTTCATGAAAAACTTGTGCTAGAGAGCCTGATAGAACCATATGGGATCTAACATGTTTTATACATAAGGGATGATTTCAACTTATCATTATATCTTGTAACTGAATAAATAACAAAATCAAGTCTGTATCATCTGAAGTAAGTTCAGTTTCAATATGTAAAACACCTCTTTATGCATAGTGAGAGTCAGTAACTATATAAAGAGGTTCTGGGAAATCTAATACCATGAGAATAGCATATAATTCTGACTTTTGAACAGGATCATAAGGGCTTTGAGTCACTTTTTAAAAAAAAAAAATCCTGATTTGTTTGCATCAGTATAGAAAAGGCTCCAGAAATTGGTGTTCTCATTTAATGTGAGGAAGGTTATTTCTCTTGCTTTTGGGATATTTGTTGTTAATCTCTACAAAAAATACCCTGCAATCCATTGCTGAGATTCATTTTCTGTCGATAAAGAGGAAATTTCAGCATTAGTAAAAGGTACTATGATTTCTGCTGGGTGTATTCCTGTTAACTGGCAAAGTCTCAGTTTTCATTTTAGAATCAACTCAGAAATTTTCTACATAGGTCATTAGTTTCTTCTTCTGTTTATATGGTAAATATATCCATTCTAAGATATTATTATCTCTCTGCATTAAAATTTCTCCAGGGAAATATGTAGAAGGTAAAATAACCAGAATGCAAACAAGTTACAGATCTACATGATCCACATGTGCATCCTATAATTTCTTTTCTATCAGAGCCATTTCTTTCTCAGCTTAAGCTGATAATCTCTTCAACTATTTAAGTCCTTGTCACCTTGTAAGGTTTGAAATAAATTTCTCAGTTCTTGGGTTGTTCATCCAATTGTGGGTCATAGCCAGTTACTGTCTCCCAGGAAAATTTGAAGGCCAGTTAGAGTCCACAATTGATCTCTCTTGATTTGTACCTTTTGGGGCTGAATTTTTTGTAAATGCATTTTATATCCTAGGTAATTAATGAAATCTCCTCTTTGTATTTTTTTCAGGAGTAGTTTGTAGCCCCCAACAAGGCAAAATTTTATTTCTTCAAACATTTTCCTTTAAAGTATCTACATTTGAATCTGCTAGTAAAATATCCATATAATGGTAAATCAAAGATGGAGGAAACTGTACACAAAGCATTTCCAATGGATGTTATACAAAATATTGGCACAGGGTGGGGCTGTTCCCCACCCCTTGTGATAGAACCTTCCGTTGATATTTCTTATCAGGCTGAGAATTACTATAATTAGACACTATGAAGGCAAATTTTTCCTCATCCTTCTCTTGTAAAAGTAGAGTGAGGAAACAGTCTTTTAAAGGAATAATTATAATAGACCATCATTTCGGTAATAGAGAAGGCAAGGGAATTCCAGGCTGTAAAGAGCACATTGGCTGAGTCACCTTAGCTCTTAGATGGGTTACCATTCTCCATTTTCCAGATTTCTTTTTAATAACAAATACAGGAGAATAATAAAGTGTTATATTCCTCAACATGTTAAACATTTAGCTGCTCCTGTACCAGCTATTCTAAGGCCTGTAATTTTTCTGATGTCAAAGGCCACTGTTCCACCCAGACAGGTTTGTCAGTCAGTCATTTTAAAGGTAAAGATGTCAGTAGCTTTTAAAAATCAACAGCTGTTGTGCCTTGTTTTTGTACACACTGAATGGTCAGTGACTGCTCTTTATAATTGCTTTTAATATTTGTCCCAGAAACATGTTAGTTTGTGGTCTGTCTCTGAGATCAGAGGAATGTTAATCTTGGTATTGCATTGCTTTAACAAATCTTGTCCCTATAAATGCATTGCTATATTAGCCACATATGGCTTTAATTTTGCTCTCTTTCTGACCCTTTACATTAGACCCATTTCATGCTCTATTTTACCTGAGATAATGTTCTAATCCCTAAAAGATGAAATTTACCTCTTGAAAAGTGTAATTTTGATGCCAAAATTTAGGTTCAATTATTGTTACATCCGCCCTGTGTCTACAAGACCTTCAGTTACAATGTCATTAATTCATAACTTTGGCTTTGGTATTTGATCATTTATAGAAGTCTGTAAAAATATTCACTTGATGGTTACTTATGAAATTTTTGTTTTATCTTCTAAAGCTGTTCTATCATCCAGAGCAGTATAGATTTTTTACAATAGGCATAGGTCCTTTAATTTCTCCATGTTGACAGGGAATGACTGTCCAAAATTGGATATGGGGACTATGAGAGGTGACTGAAGGCATTTCCTGCTGGCAAAGGTTATCCTGTCTATCCCTTGTTAATTGGGATCCAGTGGTCCAATGTTGGCCTTTGCTACACATTCTGTATACTCCAGAAGGCAAGGGCCTTCTAATTGAATTATTCTTATAAAAACATTGTTTCTAGGAATGCCTGTCTACACTCCTTTCTTAGGTGATGTTGTTTGCAACAATTAAAACACCTGACATTTTTATTTTTCTTCAAGCCTGTGGAAATCACTTCTCCTATCCAAACATCATCATGGTTATGAGACTCAATACTGACTGTATCACAGTACCATTCCTCTAAAGGTACTGATCTTGCCTTTAACAACCAAATTACACTTTTGCATTGTGAATTAGCATTTTCAAATGCCAAAGATTCAATTTGTATTGGTCTAGCTTCTGAATTTGGTATATTCTGCAGTCAATCTTTGTAAAAAATCAGTGAAAGTCTCTTTTGGGCCCTGTATAACTTTACTAAATAACTCACATCTCCTTCTGATTTCTTCAATTCTGTTCCAAGCATTCTAAGAAGCTACATGGCATATACCCAGGGTGTGTCTAGGCCATAGGCATTATTTTCTCTTCTATACATGACAAACTAAAGTGGCTTTTCAAAGAAAATGGTGAAACACTAATTTTATATTTGTATATTTGTCACCACTAATGTGAACCTCTATCAGAATGTAAAATTAACATTTAGCCTATGATAGAAAATAAGCCACTCTGTACCATTCTAAATGGGAACTATGAGATGTTGCCAATGCAAATGTTAATTTGCGAATGACAACAGTGGCTCATGCCTGTAACTGCAGCCACTTAGGAAGCTGGGCCTAGTACATCATCTGTGAAGCAGGTTTGAATTCTAGACAGTGTCCTGCAAACAAAGAATCTTGCCTCATTGTAAAGTGACTCTCCTATCCAATACCAGAATCAATGAAAAATACATATTAGATGAAAACAAAGAAGTAAATTATGAAACAGACAGACTTCAGATTATAATGAAATATACCCAAAAATTCATCATGTTTTCCCTTAACTGCACACCTAGGGTAGAATTTTATGAATACTTATTTTATCATACATATTTGGCTATGTGAAATGAGCTGCTCTGAGCTCTGAGTTATAATTGGCAAAAATCATAATCTCTCAGTTATTTGCTCACTTATCAGCTGAAGGAAGCCTTAATTTTGTTGATGACAATATTCCTTTGGCCAGGCGTGGTGGCCCATATTTATAAAAACAAAAACAAAAACAAAAACAAAAAACAAAAAAAAACTCTGGTAGTCCAGAGGCTGAAATGGGAGAATCCCAACAACTTTCACACCAGTCTGGATTCTAGCCACAGATTGCAAACCAGGTAGCCTCTACTCCTTCATCCTACCTGCACAACCTGCTGGTTCTGTTTTAACCTGACAGCTTACTGAATTTGAGGAGACATCGAGTGCACTGGACAGGGAGAAACAAAGAGGAAATAAAGACAGCTGAAGGACATTGGGAGGGAGAGGTGAAAGACCTGTGTGACCCAGAGAGCAGGGACCAGATGTCTAGCTCATGGAGTCTTGAGCCAATGATGCTTTCACACTACCAGCCCCTCAGCTACACAAAGGAAACCTAGCCCCAAGCCTCAGTGTCTGTTTCCGGTAAACAAGGACTGCTTGTCATCATGTGAGCTAGGACACATCACTTTAATTGGACCTGCAACACTCTCCCCTGGCACTGTGACTAGGCCTCTAAGATGTGAGTGGGGAAGAGGCAGATGAACAACCACCCTAGATAATGGGCTGCTTGGGGTATTTATGTCCTTCCCAAGCCCCATGCACATACAATGAGACAACATGCCCCTACTTGGTACAAATGCTGTTGATGTGGAATACAAGAGGAGTGTTAGCTTGGAGTTCAAGAGGAGTGGGACTGCCACATTCCAGGGCTCCTAAACTGGTTTCGCAGGCTGCAGACAAGATAATTCCCCCAATGAGGGGACAGAAGACGTCCTGAGGCCCAGAGCTAACACATGCTCATGCCATTCCCTGAAGTTCTGTAGCTTCTGGGAAGACTAAGGACATTGGCCTGGGCCAATCCCAGTCTCCCTTAACTTTGTGGGTCTCCCACCATACCCCAATGACCACTCTCAAATTGGATGACTTCGAAACTGAAACTCCTGCCTCAACTTTCAGAGTGGTATGATTATCGTCTTGTGCCACAATGCCTGGCTCAGGTGGCTGCTTTTCAACTTCATTTAGTAAGTCATTAAAATAGGAGTTTGAGGACAATGAGCAGTTAGACTTAACTATATTCAAAACCACTTATTTCTGTGAGCCTGAGTTTCAGTATCTATAGAATAAGGACAGAACTCTGTTCAGGTCCTTTGATGCATTATACCAGACTCAATGATAAAGAAAGACAGTACTGCTCACAATTGGAAGACAGTGGACTGTAAGACAGGAGGGCTGATGGGACCCTTCTTCTTTTACAGGAGTAAGGACCAGAGCCTGTGTCCTACCTACACTTAATCAGCCAGGCTCAGTTACTCAATAAGTGAATTAAAAGAGCCAAATTAGTTTATTGTGATGTGCTATAATACAGGTGCTCTACAGACAAGGTGGATAAATCTCTCTGATGTTTTGGAAAAGCCTAATCTATTTAATGAGTTTCAGGCCAGCAAGGGAGTCATAGTGAGACTATTCTTAAAATAAAAAAATTTAAAAGACAATGATAGGAAAGATAAAAAATTCATTATAAAAATAAAAAACATGATATGTGTTCAATGTGATTAAATTGGAACAAGGATGAAGATAGAAGTTAACTCTTCTTGCCATTCTAGTAACTAAGCTACCCAAGCCATATAATGAATTTCTACCCATCACTTAAACCTTCCCTCATTCTCTGCTCCTCTGTCTCCTCTAAAGTATTTTTTCAGGTAGGATGCATATAATTCTTCAGCAGAAACATTCTCCTTGGCAGGATTGTTTACTCCCAGAATGTGATTGCAAGGGAAATTTGAATTTCATTCAGCCTACTGTTTGCCTAATTGTTAGCCAAAGAGAGAGACATACATGTCTCTTTAGAATGTCCGTACTACTGTCAGGTAGTCAGGTGAGATGGATGATGATGGGGTGGGGACCACTGTGTGGAAGCATGCACAGTACTGTCACTGGCAGCTACACTGTAGTTGCCAAGAATAATGAAAGAGTTGAAACCTGGAGGTGGCTAACCCACCACAGCTGGGTAGATACAGAGAGCACAGGAGGAGCCAGCTTGTCCTCAGGTACACCCTGATCATTGCCCTCTGGTCATTTGATCCTCTGGCTCTCACATTCAAAACTCCATCCCTAACAGTTCATCCATACCCCACATCTCTTTGTAAGTGCCTGATTGCCCCAACCTTAGAGTGACTTCTGTTTAACTCTCAGGATCTCCTGATCATCTGGAGTCACCATCACTCAGGGACACTAACTGAAGCTTTTAAAGGCATTAGTAAAGCAGAATATGATGCCATTCAGACAAGTTGGTCTTCATGCCCCCAAGTTCCTTTTCTCTCCTTACAGGAGGCATAAACTCCAGCAGGGTACAGCTGATCTGTGTCCTTGTGGGCTCCCATGGCTGCCTATTTACCACATGAACTCAAGTCTTGTTGATTTGGTCAAGTCATCAGTCACTTTTTAATAACTTGTCTTGACAGTGTCTATCCTATCATTTTTTGTACTCTTCCTGCACTTTGTGTAGATTTGTGTTTTAACATTTCTTTTTTAACTCTTTTGGGGGAGGCCCACCACCCAGCTGCCAAGTAAATCATACACAGAGGCTTATTCTTAACTATGAATGTCTGGCATTAGCTTGGCTTACTTTCTAGCCAGCTTTGCTTCACTTTAGATTATTCCTCCCTCCTTTTTGCCTCTGGGCTTTTCCCATTTTCTTACTTTTGTAAATCGTACTCCATGGCTTGCTATGTAGATGGGTGGAGTCCTCCTCCTTCTCTGGCTCCTTGAACTCTCCTCCCAGATTTCTCCCTGGATATATTCTCTGCCTACTGGACACACCTGTCTTTTCTCCTGCCTTGCTATTGGACATTCGTCTCTTTATTAGACCATCAGTTGTTTAGACAGGCACAGTAACACAGCTTCAGAGTTAATCACATAGAATATAAACAAAAGTAACACACCTTAAAATAGTAATATTCTACTAAAGATTTCGGTTTGAAAACATTTTAGGCATGAAAGTCTAAGTTAGTTTCTGATGCTATCTTTTATTTCTTCTGGATTATCAGGCTGAAGTAAAGATGAACTTAGGGTCAGCTGTTCTCACCTTAATGCTGTTAATGTCATATTCATGGGGCTGAGTAGGTGGATCAACAACTAAGAGCAATGGTTGCTCATCCAAAGGGCCTGCCTGTGATTACCAGCAGCCAAAGGACAGCTCACAACTCTCTGTAACTTCAAACATGGAGGATTTGACACCATCTTCTGGTCTCCATTGTACCAGGCATGCATTTGGTATATATACACACAGAGAAAAGGCTTATACACCTAAATTACTTTAAAGTGTTTTTTAAAATAATATATACATGAAGAAAATCTTTTTAATGATCTGGGATCCCAAATATATCTGCCTTTTCATCATTTGTATATCTGGTGTCCAGGAGGCAGATGAGGCATCAGATGTCCTGAAATTGGAATTACAGGTACTTCTGTGCTGTCTGATATAGGTTCTAGGAATACTATTGAGCAAACTCTCTGGAGTACTCCATTACTCCTATCACTTGAATGTGATAAAACTCTCCACTAGACAGTTGTCAAAGGATTACAGTTACAATACATTAGGAAAATATTAATAATTTTAGGTATGTTTTTCCTTTTTGGAATCTGTTAAGGCTGTCCTGGAACTCATTATGAGAACAAACTTGACCTCAGAGAGAGATTGTTCTGCCATTTTCTCAAAAGTGCTGGGATTATAGCATGCACCTCTAAGCCCAGCTGAGATGTTTTTAAATTGACTCAAATATGTTCTCAATAATTGGTTTTTTTAATATTTAATTTTATACACTTAAAAATGCTCAACTGTGTTTGTTTGTATTTTTACCTGCAGCATGTTGTGTATATGGCAATGAGAGGATAGTCTACTCAAAGGTGTCTATTATCTACTTCTCTTATGTGAATTTTAGAGATGAAACCCATGGTGTTGTTTGCTGCAAGTGACCTCAATGGCACTTACTATGGTTTAAAATTATTCATGTATGTGCTGGTGTGGGTGTGTGCATATGCCACAGTACAAATGAAGGAATAAGAGAAAAATTTCTTGGGATATTATGTGTTTAAGTAGTATTATTTGTTTAAACAAAAACCAGCTTTACCAAGTGAGATAACTGGCATTCATTTGTGGTTCTGAGAAAGTGTTATGAAAGTGTTTAGTCCTCAGAATAAACCAACACATTCCAAAAGAAGTGACAGCTGTATATCATTTTCATTTGAAAATTAGATTTATTATTCAGATGGTGCTGTTTTCCATTATCTTTGGATGAAAGTATGTTTACAACATGAAAAGAAGACAACATTTTAGCTATATCACACTTCAACTAATCTTATTTGAGAATCAGTGATGTCTCAGTGGGAATGGTCTGTGGTGTAAGAGATTGGCAACCTCATCTTATCACCATATGAATAAGGAAAAAAAGGAGACTCTGCAAATTTTTCTTCAGACTACACATATGTGTCATGGCTCAAAAAACCATAATCATCTCTCTCTCTGTCTCTCTCTCTCTGTGTCTCTCTGTCTCTGTCTCTCTCTCTCTCTCTCTCTCTCTCTCTCTCACACACACACACACACACACACACACAAGAATTTTTTTCAGTACATTATTTGGCAACTCTGGATAATTCCCTTAGAACACAGGAGTTATAGATGAAGTCTCAAATGGATAACTAATGGGGGCATGAAGACACTTGGAATATCAAATAATATATACATATCCATACCACATGAAGCTATATTGTGAAATACACAGTTGATTGCAGATTATGCTACATTATTACATTTCTACCAGATATATGAATATACAGCTTTGGATACATATGAAGTATTTAATGTTTCTTATACTTTCATTTAAACATTATAACACTAATGTTAAAACATGGTAACAGAACAGCATATATTGGGGTATATCATCTATTGTTGGACTTCTACTCAGCAGAATGACACAAGTATCATGAGTTCAACTGTATCCCTTACTAATTACTGACATTGAAGCCAGGCTGATAATAAACAACATCAAGGGAATTTATGAAAATATGAAAAACAGAACAACTTACCACCCTTTCACAAACACTCTTACTTGAAAAGGATGATCACAAACTTCCATATATTTAAATAAACAATGGACCACTTAGATGATAGACATCCTATTCTATACATTGTAGTAGAAAAATACCTATTACTAAGTGAAAGCACAACAGAAGATGAACAGAAGTCAAAGAAAGAATACAAGGACAAAAATATAAACTTCACTACATGGATTTGCCACACTTATAGCATACTTTAGTACATAACTCAAATGTTGCAAAAATAGAAACAATGCAGTGATCTCCACAATCTGTCTTGAGTGAACATGTTAAATATTATGTGCTTCCTTCAAGGATATGATGAAAAAGAAATGAAACAAGATTGTTTTCTTGAAATTGAAGAAAACTGTGATGTCAAGTCTCTATCAAATCATTTATCTGAGTAGGGTTTTTCTCTTGTAGGAATTATTTCCTACTTCCTGACATCAAGATGAAATATAAAGGCTTTTAAATACCTACAGGCTGAGAGACATGGCCAAGTAGTTATGAGAAGTTCATTCCCAGGAAAAAGGTCAGGTTTTTAACAACTTTCCATAATTTCAGCTAAAAGGAGAGCCAAGGGTATAAACTTTTGGGGAATCACCATGCATACAGTAAAGACACACTGAAATCACACAATTAAAACAAATTTTTAACAATGAGACTTTCACTCAAGAATGTTTTTCTCTCTTAAGGATTTATTCCTGTAACCCAGGTGTTGAAGTATCAAAAGGCTTACTTACAGAGTTTTCTTCATCATGAACTGATTTATGTGACAGAAAGCAAGCAGAGCAAGCATGTAGGCTTGCAGTCAGAGAAATCATTGTTGCTCA
>CABHPP010001800.1:0-28561 GCA_902168425.1 Peromyscus attwateri | reverse complement strand
ATTCTGAGACTAGGGTTGTGTGCAAAGACTTCACCATTATGAATACTTTCATTCTTCTGAAGATGACTGTGATATGAAGATGGTTTTGCACAATGAGAATATTTGGAGGGTTTCTCTCCTCTATGACATTTTTTATACCTGTAATGATAAGTGGCACATGTAAAAGCTTTCTCAGAATTATTACACTGATGAATATTTTATAAATTAATTTTATAATTTAGTCTAATTTTTAAGATAAATAAGATCGTAAAGTTTACACTCGTAGTGTTCCCCTTCATTTAGGGATGTTTTGTCTTTGAATGTATTTGTAATGGTAAGAGCCTTTATTACAGGGACCACATTTGTAACTTTTATTTCCTATGAGATTCTTCACATACTTGAAGAGAACTGGAAGAACGCAGAGCTTTGACATACTTATTACAATCATATATTTCCCAATTGTGTGACTCCATTTGTAAAGTGAACTAGGACAACCATATTTATACATAACAATACTCATAGGGCTTTTCTGCAGCATGAGTTTGTTGATGTATTCCTAATGAAGATAGAAAACCAATTAATTTAAAACTTGTATCACATTCAAAAATTCTACTCAAATTGAGGAGTACTACATGTCTTCTAATTTTCCTATGTGAGAGAGCTATGTTGTTTCTTTCCATATCTCTATGCTCACATGGTTTGTATCCAGAGTGACATACGATACACTGATAAAGGAAACTAACAAGAAAAATGGCTCCACTGCATTCGCACAGCTTGACTGTCTGTTCTTCATAGACATGTGGTATAGCGATTAAGGTTTTTCCACAACTTTCTTGGCTGTCATAGAGTGTCCCTTTCCCTAAACTTAGAAGTATAAGAGTAACACTAGCTCACTATGAATTACATGCTTATTAGAAGGTTTTTGTTATATGCTTACCACCTATTCATCATGTATACCTTTTTCAATATCTAAATGGCATGAAATTAAACAGACTGGCTGTTCTGCAGCACAGCTATCATGGAGGTGTAATTCAAAGGAGGACATCAATTAAGGCATTGTTTCCCTGTGTTCTTTCTTAGAGCAATACCTTGCAAGCACATGTCAGCTACCTGACATTGAGGTATTTGGTTTTGTGAGAATTTAAGAATCATCAGTACACTTTAAAATGTGCTTATTTACACTCTTGCTTTTGTTTAAAACTTCTGGGACACATTATAATTTCTCCATAGGTACATTCATATCAGCTTGCACATGAAAATTACCTTCCATGTCTTCCAGAACTTTGACAATGTTCTTCAATATTATGGTCTTCCCAACTGTAACCTAAAATACAATACCAGTAAATGTATGATATATTATGGGAAACTGTGGAATATTTAGGTTACTATCTTCAGTGAAAGTTAGAACCATGCCAGATTTATTCACCTCACTCTTCTTTCTCAATTGAAATTACGAAAGTGTATCAATGACTAAGGAACCGTTCTCCCATTATTTTAAAAATTGATGGAAAATTCAGTCTTACCTATAGCAGTGAGGTTCCTGTATGTCTCTTGCATCACATCTTTGTAGAGATTCTTCTGGGAGGGATCCAGCAAAGTCCATTCCTCCCAAGTGAAGTCGATATGCACATCATCATAGGTCACTGAAGTCTAAAATATCCCATACATGTGTACAACAGAGAGGGTGATACTGAGAGCATGCTAATGTACACTTCTTAGACAATAGATTCATATAATTTGGGGGCTCCCCACAGTTATTCCATGACACGGAAGTTCTAATCATCAACTCATTTTAGAAAACAAAAACTGAACAATGAGGTTCACCTCTGTCATTTCTGTACCCTTTGTCTAGGATATAGCCTTCCAAGACAAATGCCTATTAAGAGACATAAAGAGAGAGGCAAGCAAACAGATCAAAGTACACAGAGAAATTGAATGAACAATTAACTACAAAAAAGATGGGCAAGCTGAGTGTATTGGTTTATGCCTTTAATCACAGCAGTCACAAGGCAAAGGCAGGTGAATTTAATTGAGTTGCATGATATCCTGGCCTATGCAGTGAATTTCAGAATAGATAGAGTTAAATATTAGCAAGACCCTGTCTCATGTATAAAAATAAATTGATCAAAAAAGGTAGAAAGAACTCACAGGTGTTTATCAAAGTTCCTACAAAGAATTATGCATACATTCTAGTTCTGTTTTCATCTTCCAGAAACCAGTTTAAACTGGTTTAAAAAATAAGATTTTTCTAAAAGAGAATACAAGTTTAAGGTTACAAATGAGCAGATAAAAATGTTAGCAATATAAATATTGATCAAAATACACAAAATAGGACAGTAGAGATGGTTCAGCATTTAAGAGTTCTTGCTGCTGCTGCAGACAATTGGGCTCGATTGCCAATACTTACATGAGGGTCAGGGGTTGTGAAACTATCTTCCTATCAGTCTGAGGACCAGGCACACAAGGCAAAAGATATATATTCATTCAAAAGAATTCCAAACAAATACAATAGGTAGTAAGAATGTCACACACCTGCAATAGAATGCCTCAGAAGGCTCAGGTAGTTTTAATGTCAGGATTACTGCCATCCTGGGAAAGAGAATAGTACACTCTGCCAGATTTCAAAATTGAAGATGTGGCTGAAGTTCAGCAAAACAGCATATGCTTGACATGTACAAAAACCTACATTACAGGCCCATCAGACAATAATATAAAGAAACCCAGGCATGATGGGCCACATTTAATCACAAGACATAGCAGCCAGAATAATTCGGATCTCTGAGCTGAGGCCAGCCTGGTCTACAGAGCTACTTTCAGGATAGCCAGAGCTACACAGATAAATCTTATCGTCAAAAACAAATATAAACAACAAGATTAGAAAAAAAAACCTCAGGTTACAAAATGGCTTAGC
Organism: Peromyscus attwateri; assembly: GCA_902168425.1. Lineage (NCBI taxonomy): Eukaryota > Metazoa > Chordata > Mammalia > Rodentia > Cricetidae > Peromyscus > Peromyscus attwateri. Next base: position 25,671 of record CABHPP010001800.1, on the reverse strand, counting down.
ACTGAATAGCAATTGCTTCAACTGTATCATACGGGATTTAGTGATACTACCTATAATCATGGTGAAGTCATGACAGGCAGACACAAAGAACATGAGCTAAGGCTGTGGAATGCTCAGGTGACTGGGCTGTACCAGTACCTATGCTTGAGCCCATCTGCGCTGGCTGGAAAGGTGTCTGTGTGATTGTGCTGTGGTGTGTGTCTGGTGGCTTGATCATCATGGAGGTTGTTGCTGGAGTTGAGGGTACAGCTGCATAGGAAATGTGCTAAAGACATTCAAATCCCTTCACCAATGTGGAACTTCATCCAGAGACAACTCCTACTAAACGTTCCACAAGCACCCAAAACAAAGCCACCAAGGAGAGACAAGTATTCAAATATATCATCTTATCTCAGAGGATTTTCATTCAGTCGAATACATTCTGACCCAGGTCACTATATGCTTATGGTCATGCCATGATCAAAACTTCAATGATCCTCATAGTCTTAAAAAGCATCTAACATTTCAAATGTTCAAGGTCTCTTTGGACACTCAAGGTGATGGCTTGACTATGACATCTTGTAAAATCAGAAAACAAGTTAAATCTGAGTGCAAAACAGCTTGACCACACAGCTGTTATGATAGGCCTAGAGGACCCCACAGAGCTTTTGTAAGAGGCTTACTGGCAGGCAAGAATCAGAGACAGGAAAGCTGTGAGATGATACCACACAGGAATCCACCCAGAGATAGGCCAGGAATGGGAAAGTACCTAACATCCCAACCTTCAGATATGATAGCCAGAAGTCCTTGAGCCTAGCACACACCCATTTCCTCTTCTTAGCAAGATAGCCCTAGACAAATGTCAGCCCATCAGGATCCTGAAACCTGGAAATCCCCTCACTCCAACCTCAGTTATGATAAAAATTCTACCATGCCTGGGCTCAGGGACTCTCTGCTCTCACTGCTGCATCAGACGCACAGAAAGACCAAGTTTGTTACTTGAAAATAAAGTCTCTTTGCTTTTACATAAGGGATTTGGTCTCTGTGGTGGACTTTTGGGGGTCCCCATGAACTGACCAGAACATTTGGGGGCTCATCTGGGATCTCCCAAACCCACAGAGAGCACTGCCTTTAGAGCCTGAAGCTGCCTGGTACGTTTTCTGTGTGTCTCTGGTATGTGTTTACTTTTGTGTTTTCTGTGTCTCTGGTATGTATTTACTTTTGTGTTTTCTGTGTTTACTTTCCTTTGGATATCCTTTTGTAAGTAAGCTCAAAATTTGTAAACGCCTGCAAATGGTGCCATAGGCTGGGGAACTGACATTCTTGATTAATTTGGATTTGATTTGGAAGCTGGCAGCAACTCAGTTTTGTCTTCAGGACCCAGGAGTTCTGATTGTATTGTTTGCAGTCCTGTGTGTGCTGTAATTCTGTTTGTTCTCTTTCTGACGTATGAGACTGATGTAATGGGACAGACTAAGAGTACTCCTACTCCCCTAACCTTGATTCTGGACCATTTTCAGGACTTTAGAAGTAGGGCAAAGAGAGAAGGAGTGGAAACTATTAAAAAAGGTAAACTTGCCATCTTTTGTGAGACCAAATGGCCGACATTTGGAACGGGGTGGCCAATAGAGGGAACCTTTGACTCTTACATCATTTGTAGGACAGAAGACTGGAGTTTTAGCAAACCCAAACACTCAGACCGAATTCCTAACACAGTCACCTGGGAAGAGGTTGTAGCATATCCTCACCCTTGGTTAAAACCCGTTATCTCCACAGGACGGATGAACAAGACTGACCTCGCCTTAAAGGAAGACAAAGGGTGAGAGGACCTTAAGCCCTTTTTGGCCCTGTGTTGCAAGGGGTACAGAGGATTAACTCTTTTTTCCTCTACCCCTTACCCGCCACCTCTCCCAACTGATCAGGTGACCAGGGCAGCCCAGTGGGATGCAAGGAATGCTGGAAGCCCACCTTTCACCAGGGGGTGAGCCCAATGAGAATTGTTCCAGGTGCCTGACTCTGTCACTCTCCCCTTGACAGTGGTAGGCCCATTGGATGATGAGGGCAATGAACGGATGAAGTATTGGCCTTGCACCATGAGTGATGTTTATAACTGAAAAAAACAAAACTCCAGTTTTACAGACAATCCATGGGCCCTTATTAACCTCCTAGATTCGGTTATATTCACTCACAAGCCCACTTGGAAAGACTGTCAATAGCTTTTACAGATTCTGTTTACCATATAAGAAAAAAGACTTCTGACAGAAGCCCAGAAATTGGTTCTGGGACCTGATGGAAAACCAACTGTCAACCCTGCCTTAATAGAACCAAGGCTTCCCTCAGGCCCATCCTAATTGGAATTTCAACTTGACACACGGTAAGGAGAGGTAAGGAGAGGCTCCGGGTCTACCGCCAGTTTCTAATGAGGGGGCTCTGTGTAGCCAAGCATTGGCCAACCAATTTGGGCAAAATCAGTAGTATAAAATGGGAAAAGACAGATTCTTTATCAGCCTTCTTACATCGGATTATGGAGGCCTTTAGGGCAGACTCCCCTATGGATACTGAGGCCCAGGAAAATAGATAAGCCATGGTCATGATTTTTGTTAATCAGGCCACACCTGACACTAGACACAAGTTACAAAAGATAGATGGGCTTGCAGAAAAGAGCATCCAGGAGCTGTGACCTGTAGCTTAGAAAGTGTACAACAACCGAGAAAGCCCGGAAAAGAAACAAATGAGGGTCATGGAGGCAGAGAAGTCAAAGCAGACTCAAAATATGGTGAGACTCCTCCTAGCAGCCACTGCATGCAGTTGATCCAGATGAAAGGAAGGTGCCAATTGAGATGCCTCACCAGTCGCCAAGATAACAACCCCCACTGAAGGGAGTACCACAGGCTGCCAAAAGACCAGTGTGCTTTTCAAGGAAGTGGGACACTGGGCTAAAGAATGCCCTAAAAACTCCAAGTGCAAGGATTATGATCCGGGGCGTGTACTGGTTACAGAATCAGGCAACTTCAGTGATAAGGGGAGTCACAATTTGATCCCCTCCCTGAGCCCAGGGTAACACTCAGAGTGGATGGGAAACTTACAGATTCGATAGTAGATACTGGAGCTCAACATTCGGTCTTAATCAAACCCCAAGGAAATCTTTCTCAGGAAAAGTCTGCAGTCCAGGGAGCCACAGATATGAGACAATATTCATGGTCTACCTCAATAACAGTGGATCTCAGAATGGGCTGGGTATCCCACTCATTTCTGGTCATACCTAACTGCCCCTGTCTTTTTTTAAGAAGAGACTTACAAAAGTTGAGGCTCAGATCACTTTCAATAAGAATGGAGTCTCAATTAGAAATCAGAAGGGACAGACAACTGAAATCCTCACCCTTCTGCTTGAGACAAATATGGATTACATCAGGATCTGCCACCTGCCCCTCAGGACATGACCACATGGCTAGTCAATTATCCAGAGGCATTCACAGAGACTGGGGGGGGGGGGCTTGACAAAACATTGAGCCCCAATGCTAACTGAGCCGAAGACCGATGCCATCCCCACCCAGGTGCGGCAACAACCCATGTCCAAGGAGGCGAAGAAGGGAGGGAATCACCCCTCACATCAGGCACTTCATGGAACTAGGAATTCTGGTTTCTTGCCAGTCAGCCTGGAATATTCCCCTGCACCCCATTAAAAAGCGAAACTCAAGTGATTACCAGCCTGTGCAGGATCTCGGGGATGTCAATCTCAGGGTTATGGATGTCCACCACACTGTTCTGAATTCATACACCCTTGAACTCACTTCTTCCCACGCGGCCTGGTAAACAGTATTTGACCTTAAAGATGCTTTCTTCAGCCTGCCCTTAGTGCAAAGAGCCAGTCCTTGTTGCACGACCCTGGGAAGGGATACAATGGACATCTGACTTGGACCAGGCTGCCCCCAAGGGATCAAGAACTCCCCAACCATCTTTGATGAGGACCTCGGGGAATACTGGAGGGGACATCCACAAGTCACTCTCCTGCAGTATGTAGATGATCCTCTGATAGCAGCTGACAATGAAGAAGATTGTAAGGTAATCACTGACAATTTGCTTACTGCCTTGGGAAGTCTGGGCTATCAAGCATCAGCTAAAAAGTCCCAGATCTGCCCAGCAAAGGTGACGTATCTGGGATCCGGGATATGTCCTTGAAGGGGGTCAGCATTGGCTCTTTGAAGCCCACAAAGAGACTGTGCTCAAAACTCCTGCCCCCACTTCCAGGAGGGAGGTTAGAGAATTCCTTAGGTCAGCCAGCTTCTGCTGTCTCTGGATCCCCAGTTTTGCTGAAAAGGCTAAACCACTGTATGAAGCAACAAAAAAAGCCAACTCTTTCAACAGACTGAGGCTGATGAACAGGCTTTCAATAAGATAAAAAAGGGCCTCCTCTTGGCACCTGCACTTGGATTGCCTGATATAACCAAACCTTTCCATCTATATGTAGATGAAAGAAAAAACATAGCTAAAGGGGTCCTGACTCAAAGGCTAGGACCTTGAAATAGGCCTGGGCCCTATTTGTCAAAGAGACTCAACCTGGTGGGAGCAGGGTGACCCCATGCCTAAGGATCATTGCAGTCCCTGGCCTGTTCATTAAAGTTAACTTTGGGCCAAGACCTCCTTATCACCACCCCTCATGCCAAGAAGGCAGCGCTCAAACAACCGCTCTACTGGGTGATCAGAGGTCAAGTGACTCAGACAGCACAGGCCTTCCCTGCTCTGCAATTCCACCCCAGGAGACAGGTCCCTAGTATTTTAGAAGAAATTCTTCCAGTCTCCCAGACAACTTCCTGGCAGGGAGTGTTTTGTGTGAACAAGCCATTACACACTCAATGTACAATGCAGTCAACCCTTTGCTTCTTAACTGAAAACTTCTACTTCCAAAAATAGGCCACATTAAAAAAAGTGAATGTTGTTACTGTTTGTTTTTAAAGCAAAAACAGGCCATGAATTAGAAAACATGAGGAGCAGTGGTAGGGCTTGCAGGCAGGAAAGAGACTGTGGACATGATGTAGTTATACTCTCAAAGAACTATTTTGAAAAGTTGAAAAAGGCTTTGGGCCACGTGCTGCAGATTTGTATGAGAGCACACCAATGATTACTCACACCTTTTCCCTCAGGCTGAACATCATAAACCAGGAAAATAATAGTCCTCTTAGGCAGGGCCACATCATTGTACCCAGATCTTCTATTTTAGTTGAACTCCTGTAACTACAGTAATTTGGTTTCATGGTAAGGTTAGTCCTTTATCCAGATTCTTGATTTCCCTGGTCTGTGGATCCCAAGAAATGACCAGTCAGGACATATATGGAGCATCTGAAATTGATTACCTACCACAATGCTAATCTCAACTATTGCCAAAGCAGAACATGTTTCACCCTCCTTCCTGCCCCTCCCTTTATGCACTGTCACTACACCAGCTTCAAAATTGTTCGGGGAACTCCATTCTTGCCTAGGTCCCCCTTCATTTCTAGATCCTCAATGAAAGCCAGAGAGATTGGAGGACACTCATTCACTGGTCTATGTTTCCTTTTCACTGACCAATCAAGACCCATCTGGAAGGAACTGAAGGACTCTTCTTCCCAGCACTGGGTACCAGAGGAAGGATTAGGTTTTCCAAACAATTCTCACTTACATAGCATAAGGCAAGCCAACAGGAAACATTGCTCTAATCAGAAATAAAAAATCAACAGCACTTGAGAGAAAAAGAATGAGACTATTAATGACCAAGAAACATTGGGAAACAGACACAAATGAGGATTAGAGAAGAAATGCATTTATTTTTTCAAATTTTTATTAAGAAATTTTCTATTCATTTTACATACCAACCACAGATACCCCCTCCTCCCTCCTGCCAACCCTCAGCCATCCCCCATCAAACCCCCCTTCCCACCTCCTCCAAGTTAAGGTTTCCAATGGGGAGTCAGCAGAGACTGGTACATTCAGTTGAGGCAGGTCCAAAGCCCTCCCTTCTGCAAAAGGCTGCCAAAGGTGTCACACCTTAGGCACTGGGCTCCAAAAAGCCTGCTCATGCACCAGGGATACCAATCACCCTTCCTGGGGGCCCACCAAACAGTTCAAGCTAATTAACTGTCTTCCATATCCAGAGGGCCCAGTGTAGTCCCATGGGGGCTCCTCAGCTATTGGTTCACAGTTCAGGTGTGTCCACTAGTTTGGCGGGCATCTCTGCATGTTTTCCCTTCATGATCTCAATGTCCCTTGCTTATAGAATCCCTCCTCTCTTTCATCAATTGGACTCCTGGAGCTCGGCCTGGGACCTGGCCATGGATCTGTGCATCTGATTCCATCAGTAACTGGATGAAGGCTCTATGATGACAGTTAGGGTATTCACTAATCTAGTTACTGGAATAGACCAGTTCAGGTACCCTCTCAACTATTGCTTGTAGTCCAAGGTGAGGTCATCCTTGTGGATTCCTGGGAACTTCCCTAGCACCCTGTTTCTCCCTATTCCCATGATGTCTTCATTTATCATGGTATCTCTTCCCTTGCTCTCCCACTCTGTCCCTGTTGCAGTTCAAACCTCCCATTTCCTTATATTCTCATTCCCATTCCTTGCCCTCCATTGCCCCCCCTTAATCCCCAGTTTGCTCAGGTAGATCTTATCTATGTCTCCATCTCTGGGCTACCTATGTGTCCCTCTTAGGGTCCTCCTTGTTAGTTAGCTTCTCTGGAGCTGTGGGTTGTAGTCTGGTTATCCTTTGCTTCATACATCTAGTATCCACTTATGAGTGAGTACATACCATGTTTATTCTTCTCGGTCTCAGTTACCTCACTCAGGATGATATTTTCTAGTTCCATTCATTTGCTTGCAAACTTCATATCTTTTTTTTTTACACTGCGGAGAAGTACTCCATCGTATATAGGTGCCGCATATTCTTTATTCATTTTTGGTTGAGTGGCATCTAAGTTGTTTCCAGGTTCTGGTTATTACGAATAATGTTACTATGAACATAGCTGACCATATGTCCTTGTGGTATGATTGAACATTCCTTGGGTATATGCCCAAGAGTGTATAGCTGGGTCTTGAGGTAGATTGATTCCCAATTTTCCGAGAAACCACCATACTGATTCCCAAAGTGGCTGTACAATTTTGCATTCCCACCAACAGTGGAGGAATGTTCCCCTTGCTCCACATCCTCTCCAACATAAGCTTTCTTCAATATTTTTGATCATAGCCATTCTGTCACGTATAAGATTATATCTCAGAGTTATTTTGATCTGCATTTCCCTGATGACTAAGGATGTTGAGCAATTCCTTAAAAGTCTTTCAGCCATTTGAGATTCTTCTGTTGAGAATTCTCTGCTTAGCTATGTAGCCCATTTTTAATTGTATTATTTGGTATTTTGATGTCTAGTTTTTTGAAATCTTTATATATTTGGAGATCAGCCCTCTACTATTAATAAGTGGGACCTCTTGAAACTAGGAAGCTTTTCTAGGGCAAAGGATACAGTCAATAAGACAAAGCAACAGACTACAGAATGGTAAAAGAACTTTAGCAATGCCACATGTGACAGAAGAAAGGCATTTTAAAAAATGTAATTTAAAAAATAATAATAATTGCCTTTTAGCATAAAAGTAACTTATTTTTAAGATAAAACACTTGGCTATATTAGCTATATTTACTTTACAAAAAAGAATAGAATCTTCCCAGGTTGAGGAAATGCAATTAATAAGAGACTGACTGATCTTGCCCATGTACACATGTTGGCTGCTGAGATCTGTAACCTGACACACCGAGTTACAGGCAATGGTCTGTTTCTCAATCCTCTGAGCTGACTTAACTTTGTCAAGCAGGACTAAACATATCTGTAAAATGAGTTGCCTAATTGGAAATTAAATATTCATTGGTTCAAACTAACTGTCTCAAATTGTACACCCACCAACGTGGTGTGTGTTCACAACATGAATTAAAATATGCTGGAAAAATACAAAGTCACTCACCCTGAAACAATCAGGTCCTCTTTCATAATGGTGACTCCAGAAGCTGATTGCCAACCCTGTTTCCCCCTAAAGTACACACAATAAACTATTCCTCCTATTCTCCTCTGAAGGCATAAGCCATACTCCACATGCAAATCCTTTTCCTGTAATTGCAAGGGATAGTCAACTACATGACACAAATGAGTAATTTTAAAATTCTGAGGTGGTAGAGTCATTTAAGAATTTATAATGTTTGAACATGGACACCCAGGTCATCACTGTGGGCACCAACATACTGAGATCAAGGCCACTAGAATCAACATAAGAGAGTTTGTCTCAGAAAAATTTTTCTAAATAGCTGGAGGTGCAGCTGTTCAAGAATTAATATGCCTTCCAAAGGAGGAATCATTCCATAAACTTGAGATTGAAAAAGAAAAATGTCTCCAATGATAGCATGCATCCATCTCTGGCTAATGCTCAAAGAGGAGCCAGGCTGGAACAGATCTTGCATTCCACATGTTCTGTCATCCTTAAGTTTCTTTTAGGTTCAGGCTCCAGTTACACCTGGACAATTTAAATAGGATTAGGAGATTGCAAGTCTAGCTACTTAGGCAGATGGGAAACTCACACAGCAAAGATAATTCCAGATTTATTTCTTAAGTACCCCACTAACCTGAAACAGTAGGTCAGTCATCAGTGACAGGGTCCTGAGGTGGAAGTGCCAGGAGATGAGAAGGCACCTCCTCATCCAGGGGATGAAAAGGATAGGAAAAGTAAAAGGCAAAAAATAAAACAATAGTAAAGGCTGGGGTGGGGAGGTCTTGCAAGAGCTATGCCTCATGTCAAGTAAACTTAAGAAAAATAGCATCTTCCAGTGGGGAAATGGAAGAAAATGAGAGACTTCTATGAAGTCAACAGAAACTACCATACAATGGGACAAACTCAGGAGGAGGCTATTCACACAATGCTGCATAAGTGGAACACAGAGTATCTCAGAAACATTACTGGCTAAGCACACAGTGGCCTTGGGATTGATAACCATAGTGCCGTGTGGTAATAAGAGTTGTATTCCCAGGATCTGAAGCAACCCCTCCACAAAGGTCCTGGCCACATATCATTACAAGGGCTCCCTAGCATGTTTTAAAGGAGGAGCTCTGTTTTATCCTCAATATATCAGGTCCTTAGAGAAAGCTCCCAAGTCCTAGACTCTAGGCCTTTTCTGGCTCCCTGAAGAATGTTCCTTCTTCCTGGGTGAGGGCCTACAGAAAAAGTCTTGCTGATCAGGCCAGCCCTCAACATAACAGTGCTTTCCTTTTCAAATAGGTATCACCTTGTCTATCTGTCAGAACAGTGTTTTTCTGAAGAAGAAAAGTAAGACCTTTATGGCACACCAGCCCTTAAGGTTGGCTGTGACCCCATAGTGCCCCCTAGAGCAGCTTGTTAGAGGCCTCTTCTTTGATAGAAGGATGCACCTAGTGGCTGCTTGAAAATCAGCGGTGTCTCCTTTGTCATAGTTTGGAGGCAAATGTCTGGACAATCCTGGTGAACAAATGTGTATCCTAGCATCCTAATCTCTAACAGCCCTGGTTAGCATATACTTATCTTTGTGGTACTTTAGAGGCAACCTCCCTTAACTAAATTCTACTCTCTGTGACTTACTATCTCCTAAGCATTGGTAAATCCTTCACATCACCAATTCTACTTTTCTACATCAGAGCTTAATAGTGGAGTGCTACTCAACACAAGACATGCCACTTATAATCCCCACAAAATTATTTGTAAATTGATCTTTCACTTAAATATTAAATCCAAAGTGCAAAACTTCTAGAAGTCACTACAGAAACTAGACCTCTACAAATTTAGCAGCATGCCTTCCATGGCTGCATGAGAAGCAGGTTGACCTTGACTAAAAAGACAAGCCTGCAGCCTGGTCCTGGAAAGCCCCACCACCACCACACTCTTCTGATTGGCAGGTCACACTGGAGGGCCTGATTGGCTACTGAGGCCTGAGTGACGAGAGCACCTCCCTTATGGTAACTTAAAGACTGCCCAGTGGTTCCAAGACCCAGACCTTTTCTAGATCTGCAGAGATTTCCACTACAACAGCACTTGCCCCTGGCTCCAATAGCTGCCCCTGCTATATTCCTGCACTCCACAGGCACTTCCCCTTCCTCCTCCTGGACCCCATGTGACTAGCTTGTACAGCCCATTACACAATGTGGAGTGGAGTGATTCCCCTCTCCACCAGGTTGAAGGATGCCCAGAATAGTAACAATTACAGAGAGATTTTAGGACACAAAATGAAATGTTTGTTTTATGGCTTCACACTGAGGTCTGAAGAACTTTTTACCTGGTTGTCACAGGGACTTTAGACAACCAGGAGAGAAAAGCCAGAACCAGATCACAGACAAGATAGATCTTTCTTCCATCAGAAGGCTGGATGATGGTTTCATTGCTTTAGAGTTTTATTCCTGAAATTCGTTTCAACCTCGACAATTTAACAACAATATGAAGTGTAGTCTTCACAATAAATTGAATACTTAGAAATGGAACAAGTTCCTTTATGAGCACTACTGTTAGGTACAACATCTTCCTCTGGGCAAGTGAAAACAAACAAACAAAAAAAAAAAAACAGTATTAGTGAGGTTCTCTGTTTGAACAGAATTGACATAATCAATCTCCCCAGGTAGTCAGAAAGTGAATTTATTAGAATGTCTCACAGTCTGTGTTCCAGCTAGTCCAACATTGGCTGTCTACAAATGGAAAGTTGAAGAATTCAGTACTTCTTCAACCCATGAGGCTGGATGTCTCAGATGGTCTTCAGTATACACTAGAATTCTGAAGAAGTAGGCTTTAATGCTATAAAGAAAAGAACTTGGTAGCCAGAGTTAAGGCAAGAGGGCAAAGAGAGAGAGTTTCCTGCTTCAATATCCTTTAGATATGTAGGCTGCCACCTGAAGGTGGGATCGACATTAAAGGTGGATATTATTCTTTGTTTGCCTCTAAAGAGAGTAATTGAATGACCTTCCTAGGCAAAGCCATGGCAATCAGGCAGAAATAAAGATCTTCCTTCTTCAATATTCTTTATATAAATGGGCCGTCACCAGAAGGGCTGGTCAAGATTAACAGTGGATGGTATTACCTTAAAGAAGGATCCAGATTATATGAAGGGTCTTCCCATTTCAAAATCTTTAATTAAGAATAATCCCTTACAGGTATACCCAAATTGCTACAAACCACAGAAATATGAAGTAGGGACTGAGCCATCAGTGACAAGACCAACCCATTAGAACCAGGGGTTCTGGAGGAGTCCAGACACAATGCAGTTTGGGGTTATTGCCTTTTCAATGTATTGGCTATTTCCTGAAGTTAATTTCTTAGGTGAAATTGTAGCTTTCCTATCTGTTACTACCTTGGGATTCATTTCACAAAAGCTTTTAGCAGTGTGACTGATCATTTACTGGTGACAATTTCCCCGATGCATTTGGGGTATATTCATAATATCCCCTAGGTATGTGTGGAGACAGACATGCAGGTGAAAACCTCTTTCTCACAATCAGGTCTTTGTTCCCTTTCCAACATAACCTTTCACAGTCTGACTTCCTGCAATTTTCTTTGTTGGGAGGCATTTGACCACTGTCAGTTTCCAGGCAAAACAATTTAATTTGAGACATTTTCAGACATTCAAGGACAGAGTATTATCACATTGTTGATTTGCAATCCTTAGATAGAAATATGCCCTGGCTTTACTCATCCTGAAGATAAGAAAATCTATCTCGAGCTAACCTCACTAACCTTAAATTCCTAACTCCTTGTACTTCTTTCTCCTTGGTTTATTAACACAAGATTTTAGCTTCGAGATTTATTGTTTGGGTTTACGCTGAGATGTAGTGAGAAAGGTCTAAGATTAATTCTATCTTTATTCTGCAGCTTTAACAATACGTGTAATCCTTAGATCTAAAGAAGTTCCTTTTAAGCAACTGATTATAGTGAAAGTGCTACAGCAGACCAAAATCTACTTTTAGTCTTCCTCTGCTGCTTAAGCAGGTTGCCTAGTAACCAAGGATGCTTACCCCACCCATTGGAAATATAGCCCCTGACAGCCATTTGGAAGCTATAGAGGGAAATTGCTTGGTCTCAAACCAAACATGATAGCAAGAGTTTCCACTTAAAATTTGAGAGGACTTATGAAAATGGAGCTAAGAGCAGCTTCCTAGTTCATATGTCTCATGGGGGTCACAGTACATAGATACCTCTGTATATTCAAGCTTGAGCACAGCATGGTGGATTCTTGCTGTGGTACACAGAGGTGTCTCCAAGCTGTGCAGTGTACTACATGGTGAATTTAGCCTTTGGAAGTTCAGACAAAAAAAAGGTTTCTGGGGTACATGGTGCTTGATGGAGGCCTAGACATGCTGCTTTGCAGAGACGGTGGTGAGCATGGCTCCCAGAGGTGGTCCTAAATGTACCTCCACCATGTTGGGAAGCTGAGGGGGGTGAAGTCAGCAGCCAGGGATGCCACTTTCATTCTAGCCAAGCAGCTTACCAGTTTAAAATCTCTCCTGGCCAAGAAAGGATTAGAGATTCACAGTAAGACAGATGCAGATGAATAAAACTCTAAAGGGGTTACAATTTATGTAAAAGATACATAGGATTGAGAGAGAGAAGAGAAAGGCTGTATAGTCATAAAAACAAAATAAAGTCTTAAAAAATAAAATAATATATAAGAAATATAATAAGCCACATAAAGATGGAAATTACACAGAGAGCTTGCATTATATTGTCTAAGAACATGTGATAGCAAACTAGAGACCTTGTCTCAAACATGCTGGATAAAGACCTACATCTAAGTTATTGTCTGAATTTTACAACCATACCATGACATATATGCACACCTTTCCACACATAAATGAGCACACACATACAGTCCCAAGTAAATAACTAATAAAATTACAAGTTGAATGATGTGGACACAACTTTTATTCCAATACCTGGGGGGCAGAGACAGGCAGAATTCTGGGAGCTTGGGGCCAACCTCATCTCTATTCTGAGTTCAAAGACAGCCACAAATACATAGAGAGAGAACCTGTCTCAAAATTTCAACTCCAATTTCTATTGTCTCATCCGGAATTCTTTTTCCAAAATGCACCAAATAGTTCCAATTTAACCAAAGCAGAGGTCCCTATGAACACCTCATTTGCAACCAGTGTGAGACTGTGTCTCTGACTCTTTATCTTTCCACAGAACTATTTTTATCTGATCATTCACAAGTCTCACTGAATAGTTTTAGGAGAGCTCACTTGAGCCATAAATAAGATTGTAAGCCTGTAATAGAAGCACACTAGAAGCAGAGGCAGAAAGTTTCAGGAAAACATGTGTTACACACACACACACACACACACACACACACACACACACACACACAAATATAGTTGAACATAATTTCACTTTGTTGTTTGAGACAGGATCTCATTAGAAAGTTCCAACTGGAACTCATTATCTACAAACAGATTAATAAAATATATATATTGAATGTTTTAGAACAAATTCCAGTAAACATTTCTTTCTATACCATTGGCTCATTATTCAAAGTATGGCAATTTTCTATACAAGATGGAGCTTCCAAGAAATTTTCTGTGTATTTACTTATATTTCAAGAGAACTGGAAGTGGGAGAAATTTTACAGTTTACATTCCTAGGTTGTTTTCCTCCATTTAATCATTCTATAAAATCAATTGTAGCATGAATCTTAAATGGTCTTATTAATAAAAACAAACCCAGAGCCAGATATTGGGATGAATGCTGGAAAACCAGAGAAGCAGGACAAGCCACAGCCACCTCACCTTGCCAGTTCCTCGAATGATTCTGTTTCCTCAGAATAGATGCCTCTGGATCTCAGCTGAACTGCTGCTCTAAAGCCTAAAAGCTTAACCAGCTCTAGTTCCTGGTTTTCACTCCTTATATACTTTTCTGCTTTCTGCCATCACTTCCTGTGATGAAAGACTCACTTCCTGGGATTAAAGGCTTGAGTCAGAATGCCTGGCTGTTTCCAGTGTGGCTTTAAACTCACAGAGATCTCAATGGATCTCTGCCTCCCAAGTGATAAGATTAAAGGCGTGTGTGCCACCATTTTCTAGCCTCTATGTCTAGTGGCTGTTCTGTTCTCTGACCCAAGATAAGCTGATTAGGGTACACAATATTTTGGGGAACACAATATCACCACAATCAATATCAATTTTTTCTTGAACTTTCTCTAATTTAGAAACATTTTAATAGTCTGTTTGTAAATTGAGCTGTTCACACACTTTGTTTTATGTTAACACTCCAACTGCAGGAGCTGAATAAATGCCTATTAAAGTAAATATTCCAGCTAAGAGTAACCCAATGAATTTCTAAAAATGTTTTTCTAAAATAGTTAGAAAATTTCCAAGTATTGCATTGAAATTTTTGGAATACCATTTTTTTAAAGTTACTGGGATCAAAAACTAAAAGGAGGTTGTTGACACACAATTATAATATTATTTGTTGTGCTATCAATACATTGAGTTCAGTAGCTGTTACTGTATGACACATGAAATAAAGAATGAATATATTGGATTATTAGGTATTTATTAAAAACACATGAGGAGCAAAAACACAAGCTTATGTGCAATACAATGGTATCAAAAGTAAAATTAGCAGCATTCTCATAATATTTCCTCTCTAATGGGTGATGAATCATGTACTGCCTTAGTGTTTTTATTGATGTGAAGAGACCCCATGACCATGGTATCTCTTATAAAGGAAAAACATTTAATAGTGGTGACTTACATTTTTTAGAGATTTAGTCTATAGTAGGACAGGCCCATAAGGTAGAAGAAATTGGCTCAGATAGTTGCCAAGGCATGCACATAACATACTCCTTATGAGCCAACCTGGAGTCTGCCTGAGGGCCTAGCAACAGCAGTTGTCAGAGTTCCTGATCATGCCCAGCCAATGAGGGATGACCATGCAGACTGGGTGCTGGGAGGAGGGCATATAAGGCCTTCCCTGTTACTGAAGAAAAGAGTTCATTATTTGCCTTCAACAGACTCTCAGTGTTTGTGCCATTGATGTCGTGCCTTCTCACCCCCTACCCCAAGGGAGCCATTAGAATCTAATCTGGTGCCCAACGTTAGACTTTTGTTACTTTTCTCTCCCAGTGCAGGTTCTGATGTCTCCCTCTCTTCTCTCCTCTCTTCACTCATGTACTTGACAGTTCCCCCAAGACGGTGAGTTTCAGTGAGAAGGTCCCTCAGTGTTGTGTTCTTTTGATCCCTCTGGCAGGTAAACATTGGGATCCCCACTTCTTTCCTTCTTTTGTGTTGTCTGTCATGTTTGCCCATCCCATTAGGAAGGCACAGTTTTTTCTGTTTTGGTTCACCCAGTGCCTCCACATAAGGACTGACCCACCTCCCCAGGAGATGGAACCAAGGCTCAGCTCTCGATCACCCTAACTCATCAGGAGACACCTTGTGGGCATAAGACTGTGTCCTAAAAAACCACGGAAGTCCTCCACTAAACAGAAGACATAATGGTCCAATACAAACGTTCACCCTGTTCACTGTCACCTTCTGACTGTGGTTTGCCTGCTGTTTCCCTCTAGAAGATGGGTAAGCTCTTCATCACCCCCACCACTGCCCTGTCGGATAGCTCTACAATATCTGATGAGGAGATACAGAGAGTTTGGGCCCCTAGATACCTGTCAGTTTAAGCCCCACAAAAATCTGTCAAGGAGAATATAACTGTCAGTTTGGGCCCTGCAAAATCTGTCAAGGAGAACAAAACTGTCAGTTTGGGCCCCTAGAAATCTGTCAAGGAGAAGGTAGCTCTCTCTCTGTTTGGGCCCCACAAAATCTGTTAAGAAGGAAGCTGTCAGTTTGGGCCCAAGATATCTGTAAAGGAGAATGTAGCTGTCATTAAGGCATGTGCTGTGTCCCCAGCTGCCTCACCACCACTGCAGCTGACTACATCTCCACTGGACTATTCTTGAGGTGATCTACTCCAGTACCCACCTGCCTCAGGAGGTGGCTCCTCTCTCGCAATGCCAGGTGTCTTACAACCCTCATAGCCTGTGCCACTGTCAGTCCGCAGGCCCAGAGAAGCCTAGCCAGCAAGTAGGGGCCAAATGCCAATGCCCAGCCCTGGATTCCCACTCCCATATCTGATCTCTACCTATTCTGGAAGACAGCCAATGAGTCAGGCTCAGATGCCCCTACTTTCAGCAGGTCCTTGCTCAATGGTCCATGCAGTTACAAACTTATTTTCCTTGGTGCCATTTGCTTAAAGCTGTGTTGGAGCCTGCAGTCTTTCTCAGTTGGAGATCAGCCTATGATGATCATGCAGAACCCCAGGTCTGGACAAACATCTTACTTAACTTCCCAGTAAACTATGATATGCTCACAGGGGACAGGGAATATGTCCTTCCTGTGCACCAGGCACAGATTGGTTTGAATGTCTCAGATATGGCCCTCAAGGCCCTACAAGGGGCTTGGCCTGGCCTACAAGCTCTGGACATCTCTGCCAAAAAACATGCCCCTGTCCCTGGTGAGATGGAGAGATTCTATCTCCCTCCAATGGCAGCTGACAGCCCCGTTGCTAACCCATGGGAGAAGGTATGCTTGTGTTTTTTTCTCAGAGTGTCACTATGGTAACATGGGTCCCAGCTAGAGATGTGCACTTGGCCACAGACCAGCCTGCTTCCACCACGGTGCAGCATGGTGTGCAGGCAGACGCAGTGCACTGTACAACTGACCCACAGGCAAAAGGAAGTGTCCTGGGACACTAGGTGTGGCTTGAGCACATATGAGACCTCAAAACCCTCTCACACAGTGACACTTACCTCCAACATGGCCATACCTACTAAAACAAGGACACACCTCCTAATAGTGCCACCCCCTTTGAGCTTATGGAATCCAATTATATTCAGACTACCACAGGTACTAAGTATTAATGTTCACAAGCAAGTATGATATGTTCTCCTGTGTGAGGAAACAATGCACCCATACTATTGAGAAAGACTAAAGTATGATTGCTTCTATACCATGATTTATAAGACCATGAAATTTTCAGTGGGGTCACCTAAGGCCCCATGATAGATTTTATGAAGTATTCAGCTTATATTTAACCCAATGTGGGAATAATGACAAGGTTGCCCCTTGTCCTCCAATTGGACATGGAAGAAGTGAGGCACTTCTTTAATACTGGTTATGATTTTTGAGATGCTGGTTTTAATAACTCTGCTTCCAATAACTTGGACAAGGTAAACTGCTATTTTTCCCATTTTTTTTCATTTGCTCAAGAAAAAGGCATACCATTATTAATTATGAGTCATCCTGGTGTATTATTTGTTATTCATGACCAAACATTTGAATCAGAAGCCTTATTGTAATGAGCATAATAAAAACACTATATAAGCAGAGATGAAGAATAATTCTCTGCTCTCCACTTCTGGAGATATGCCACCTTGATCCACATTGTGACTGAAGAGTCTCCTCCAGGATCTGACCCTCCAATCAGAGATTTCTGTTAGAGACTGGACCTGACTTTCCAGGTAAGATACACTGGATAGCCCTGGAGAAATAGGCTTAGAACCGTAGTTAGGAATTCAGACTGTGAACCTTGTGTGATGGCCATCAGCATAATAAAGTATAACATTTGTTATACTAACTATGCACATCTACCTTCTTGTTCATGATGTTTCTCTTTTCCCCACTTCCTCTCCAGCATTTGTTGTCCGTTGATTAATGGGTCTTTGCCACAATTCTTATCAATTGACCAAAAACCTGATGCTGTTTCTATGGAAACAGGAACAATCTATAATATCAAAAAACTCCATAATTCTGATCATAGCCAATATAACTTATGGTGATATTTTATTTGTGCTGACATGTGATTTTATTTGTATGTTAATGAATACAGTTGCCTGGGGATCAGAGGTCATAGCCATTAACCAGAAGTCTGGTAGTGGTAGCACATGCCCTTAATCCGATCACATGGCAGGCAGAGTCTGTGTATTCAAGAACACAGCCAGCATGATGACACACACCTTTAATCCAAGTACC
This sequence comes from Peromyscus attwateri, assembly GCA_902168425.1. NCBI lineage: Eukaryota > Metazoa > Chordata > Mammalia > Rodentia > Cricetidae > Peromyscus > Peromyscus attwateri. The sequence continues at coordinate 7,647 of CABHPP010001800.1, read as the reverse complement.
AACCATAGAGACTTGGAGGTCTCTATAGACAGGCAGTGATCAGAAAGTCATGTGGTTGGGTTTAGACCCAATGAGAAGGCAGAACAGAAAGTCAATAAAAACACAGACACACAGGAAGTAAGTCTCTTTCTCAGGGGAAGGACAGCAGTGACAGCAAGTGGTAAGAAGGTGGTCTTAGCTCTTGGCTACTGCTCTCTGACCTCTGGGCCTTTAACTCTGCATTTGGCTCTGTGTTTCTTATTTAATAAGACTGTTTAGAATTAGATCTACACTCTGATCTCTGGGCTTTTAACTCTGCATTTGGCTCTGTGTTTCTTATTTAATAAGACCGTTTAGGATTACATCTACAATAACTAGCTTTTTAAATACAAAATAGCAAATGCCTCAATACAACAGTTATAAAATCATCTGCCTCACAAAATGTCCAGTTTTACAAGGAGCTCACCTATGAGGATTAGCCAGGTTGCCCCAGGAACACTCAAATCTCTAGGAACTTCTTATATTTTTGGTTGTGAGCCATCTGTCAGGCCTGACTCTAGCAATTTCTAAAGGCTCACAAGGCAGTAGAGGCCCCATGGAAAGTGTAAAGCAGATGGGCACTAGGAGGTATCTGGAAGGCACTTGGGCTCAAAGAAGGTTCTAGAGAGTAGCTTACAGGCTAAGGAATCAGAAGACAACCTGGTGGTGAGAAGGTCCTTAAAAAGGAAGGGCAGGTAGATACTGCCTCACTTTCCCTGTATCAGAGGTTCACCTGTATGGCCAAGGTGAGCTGTTCCTGGGCTGTTCCCAGCATCCCACCACTCCTGATAGCTACAGAAGCAGTATGACCTCCACCTCTCTGGATTTCATCATAGACTTGGTTGACTCCTTGCTCAGCAGGACTCAGGTCCTGTGGATCTCCAGGGACTAGTTCCAGGGATGAAAGGGATCAGGCAGTGTTATGTTCCTGGAATATCTCCTTCAGCTCTACAAATATTCACAGATAGGCAAGACAAGAGCTGGGGTGGTGAGCAGGGCCGGTGAGTTTGTGCAGCCCCACCTTCCTGCCTTGCTGAGCCAATGATACCTGGAGCAGGTCCTGTGCACATCCAAAACTTCCCTGTTTTATACCTCTGAACAAAATCATCAAGCTTGTTTAAAAGCCAAACTTAAGAAAATACAAAAATACTAGCTGCTTTCATAACCAAACCTTCCAAAGTACTAGGAAAGAGGATCAAATTATTTGAAAAGAATACAGCTAAAAGATAAACTAATTATGAGGGTTTATTTATTTATTTACCTTTTGTTCCTTACTTGATTTTATTTTCAGATACTGTCTCATTACATTGCACAGGCTGGCTCTTACCTCACAGTCCTTGTCTTCGTTGGCCTTTCCTCAACATGACATAAGCTAGGATTATTTAGGAAGAGGAACTTAAATTATAGGACATTTTCTTGATTAATGATTTTTGAGAGAGGGCCCAGACCACTGTGGAGCAGTACTATTCCTGGGCAGGTGGTATATTCAGTGTACAACTCAATAGAATATTGTGAAATAGACAGCCACTTAGTTTACTGTGTTTCATATGAAAATCAGTTGTGACTAAAGAGACATTGATTGACTTATCTGCCAAGGGGCTTTGCAACAGAAATCTGTTGCAGAATGAGGGGAGCTTCTATCGTTTCAAAGGGGTTTACTTTCAAAAGTCAATTTATTGTAAAAATGTGCAAGAGCTGAAGTTTGGTCATGCAGTATTAGCATTCTCATTTTTTTCTAATTCAAAGTCACTCTCATTAACATTAGTCACTTCAGAACTGAAACCAACAAAATAAACCACTGATTAAATTAAAATAGTGGTTCTCAAGAATGAAAAGAATAGAGTACAATGTTTCAGCATTTGGGGGAATGGTCAAAGTACAGTAACAATCTCTGATTACCAGAAGCCTATAGTGTAGTTTATCAACCCCATCTGTAAATCACAAATGGCTACTACAGCACTATAATAGGGGCAAGGGATGTAGCTCACCTAGCTGGTGGAGTGTTTGCTCTGCATTCACACTTGTAATCCCAACACTTCTGGAGACAGAGGAAGGATCGGAAGTTCAAGGATTTACAATGACGTCAAGGTCAGTCTGGGAAAACTGAAAGCCTGTCTCAAAAAAACTACACAAACTAACAAAAAACAGCTATAATGCCAACTAGAGACAAGGTTGCCTATGATGGCGGCAAAAACTGAGGGACTGGAGCAAAGGCTGAGCAATTAAAAGCACTGCTTACTTTTCTAGGGGGCTGGGTTTGATTCCCAGCACCCACATAGCAGCTCACAGTCATCTTTAATTCCAGTGGCAGGGAATCTGACATCCACTTCTGGCCTCCATAGGTACCAGAAATGCAAGTGGCACACAGACATATATGTAGGCAAAGAACAAACATAGGAAAATTCAAATAAAAACTGCTATCTTCCAGTAAGAAATTTTCCAAGAAAAAAGTGGGGCAGGAGTGGCTACATGATGGTTTGGGCTATAAACATAAAGAGGCAATGGTATATAAAAAAAAAGCACCAGAACGCAAGGAAAGGTTTTTTGTGGGGGGGGGGGGGGTGTTTTTGTTTTTGTTTTTGTTTTTTTGTTTTGTTTTTTGAGACAGGGTTTCTCTGTGTAGCTTTGTGCCTTTCCTGGAACTCACTTGGTAGCCCAGGTTGGCCTCAAACTCACAGAGATCCGCCTGGCTCTGCCTCCCCAGTGCTGGGATTAAAGGCGTGCACCACCACCGCCCGGCTGCATGTACAGTTTTACTCATCAGAGTTAGAGACAAGGACACTCTTGGATCTGGCTATGCTCAGTCTCTTGCTCACCTCATTCTTAATCCAGGGCCTCTACATTCACAGCAAACACCAAGCAGATCTTAAAAACCAAGCTGGCTAGGCAGGTCTAGTGCTGTGACTAAGTGATGCATTCATTTTTCCCTACAAGGAGCATGTAACATGAATTGCTAAATGGTCTTATTAATAAAAACCCAGAGCCAGATATTGGGGTAAAAGTTGAAAAATTAGAGAGACAGAAAGCAAGCCAGCCAGAAGTTCTTACCTCTACAAAATCCTCAGTCTCAAGAGAGTGAGTTCCTCTTTCCTCAAGTCTTATGTGTCCTGCCATATCACTTCCTGGGATTAAAGGCATGAGTCCTTCCCAAGTGAAGACATGAAATCTCAAATCCTGGGATTAAAGGTGTGTGCTACCACTTTCTGGTATCTCTGTCTAATCTAGTGCCTGGCTCTGTCCACTTATCCCCAGATAAGTTTATTAGGGTACACAATATATCACCACAGGAGCACAACCTGGACTGGTGTCCTAAAAGAACATAATCCAGGACTGCAGTAAAACATTATTCCTTAATTTGTGTTTTTCTAGACCTTCCTGGTACATTGTTACTGTTGTAAAAAAGTAATAATAACTTAACATAAACATACATAATGTCTCAAAACTTACATAGAACTGTAAATGTATCCTGCACTTAAGTAACCTGAACTCAAGAATCCTAACTATCAATCAAAGAATAGGAAACATCCATCTGAATGACTGTCTACATTTGACAGCAGATTTCACATTTGCTGCAATACAGAATCATTAATTTAGACATTTCTTAGGGGACAAAATAACATGAAAACAAATGATATCTTACAGGGCTCACACCTGTAATCCCAGCTCTTAGAGGCAGCAGGATTACCCCAAGTGTTAGACCAGCCTGGTCTACATAGATCAATTCCAGGGAAGCTATCCAGCAAAACTAGCTCAAAAATATTAAATAATTCATTAATTAAAAAATGAAAACCAGGGGGGCTGGAGAGATGGCTCAGAGGTTAAGAGCACTGACTGCTCTTCCAGAGGTCCTGAGTTCAATTCCCAGCAACCACATGGTGGCTCACAGCCATCTGTAATGAGATCTGGTGCCCTCTTCTGGCCTGCAGTCAGTCATACATGCTGTATACATAATAAATAAATCTAAAAAAAAAAAGAGTTTCCTTGGACTCTTTAAAAAAAAAAAAAATGAAAACCAGGGCAACTGTAATTGAGCTAAAATATTTCTAGGCTTTGTGACAAAAGGAAAGATACTTTTCTTACACGCAGTCTCAAAACCATCCACAAGGAAAGCTTGAGTCTTGATTCAAAGATGGGATACATGAAACAAAAATATGCCTTAAGAACTAAGTCATCTAACTGCACAATTATCCTACTGTGAGAAAGCCCACAGAAGCAGCAAAAATTAATACAAAATATTTATTAAGAAAAGGGCTTGATCTATTTACTAAAATCATACCCAAGAAGAAAAAACATTCAAATATCAAACGAGTATTTCTAAGGAAGGGAGCAGCTCAGTGGTAGAACAACTGCCTAGCGTGAACTCTGACTAGGTTTCACTCCCAAAATGAAAATTATCTAGAATAACAGGGAATCTAAAATACATAAAATTATCATACTTGTAAAAGCAAATAAGCTTTTTAAAAGGAATGCTGAGTAATAATGATGATTTAAAACTAATTTTAGCAAACAGAAATCATTCAGATCTGAATGAAAAACAAGATTATTTTTCAACTCTAAATCAAAACCTATGCAGTAAACAAAGAAACAACATTGTTAAATTTTAAATGTGTAAATCATAAACTGGTCAGTGGACTGTGTGGAGGTAAGAGCATTAAGACAAGGCCTTCCTCAGGTGAATATGGAATTCAAGGCCACCCTGGCCTATTAAGACCAGGTCTCAAAATAAGCAAGTTTGGCCCAAAATTCTTAGTCCACATCTGTTATTCTACTTTTTCAAAGCACAACAACATTTAGTGGTCATATAAAAAAGATCTTGAACTGGAGAGATGGCTTAGGAGTTAAGAGCATTGGTCACTCTTCCAGAGGTCCTGAGTTCAATTCCCACAACCACATGGTGGCTTACAACCATTTGTAGTGAGATCTGGTACCCTCTTCTTGGATAAAGACATACACACAAGCAGAACACTGTATACAGAATAAATAAAAAAAAAAATTTAAAAAATCGCATCCAGGTGTGGTGGCACATACTTTAATCCCAGGGCTCTGGAGTGAGAAGCAAGCAGATCTCTGAGCTTGAAGCCTGCCTGCTGTACTCAGCAACTCCAGGTACACCGAGGATACATATTGACACTGTTTTAATGAACCTGAAACCAAGGCCAAAGGCCAGATTTGCTGGTGTAAGCCTTCATTCCCAGCACATGGGAGGCATCTGTCTGGGAGTTCAAGGCCAGCCTGGTCTACATAGCAAGTTACAAGATAGTCAAGGCTACATAGGGAGAATGTGTCAAAAAACAAAAACAAAACAACAATGACTTTTTATGCTATTGCTGACATTCAAAATTATTCTTAAGGGAGTAATATCAAATGAAACAACAATTTATTCACTCTGTACTTATAGTAGTCAGAGTACTCCAAGTTTCATACTTTCCAAATATTAGCTTTATAGCTACCAGAACAGACTACTAGTTCCTTGAGGTCAGAACTGTTCAGAACATGCAGTTATGCCATACAAATTACAATTAAAAAGTTGAACAAAGAATCCAGTCCTGTGTAAACTTATTCACCATGCGTATCCTAAGGGTTCTTTAAATACTAATACTGCTTTTAAAAGTGTGTGTGAGTGTGTGTGTGTGTGTGTGTGTGATGTGTATGTATTTATGTTTGTGTATATATCACTGTGTATTTCTGTGTTTGGGTGTGTGTGATGTATGTGTGTTTATTTGACATGTTTCTATTCAGTTTGTGTGTATGTTCATAAGTTCCTTTAAGCTTCTGTGTGTATTTGTATGTGTGTATTTGTGTTTGAGTGTGTGTGTATTTGTGTGTGTGGTGTGTGTTTATGTGTGTGATATGTGTGCATTTGTGTGTGCTTCATGTGAACTTGTGTATATATGTGTGAGAGAGGTTTGTGTGATGTCTGTGTCTGTTTGATGTGTGAGTATAGGTACATGCTACACCTCGTGTGTAAGGTCCAATGGACAACTTTCAGGACGTGGATCTCTCTACCACGGGTTCCCAGGAACAAACTTATTACGCTTATACAGCAATGTGCTTTGCCCTGATGAGTCATCTTAAGATCTCATAAATACATGTAAATAAACTTAATAAAGCAATTGCTGTCCCCTAAAGCCTGTGTAAATATACAGTCTTGTGTGACTGCTTTTCAAACATACAAGAACTAACTCAAGTTTACTACTGAACCATCTTAGGTCAACTTCTTGAGTGGGATGACTTTAGCGCTTAAAATAATTTTATTGAAAGCAACAGTGGCTACAATTACCCAAATTCACTATATCTGTTGGTCTTTGCAGTTGCTAACACCAGTGTGAAACTTCTCTAGTGCCTTTGCCACAGGACAAAGTTGGCAATTTAAGATGCATACAAATTATAAAACTATCCATTAGTATAGGCAGGTGACAAGGAAGTTTTTAAACTTTAAAAAATACAGAATATGTACACTAGCAAATAATCCCTCTAGTGTGACAATTCCACATGATGCCAAGTTGAGAGTTCCTCCTTCTATGAAACTCTCTAGAGCAACAGCTTACAAATACCTACATTAAACCAGTTTTCTTTAAAATTCCATTTTCTAGGCTCTATCTCCTAGCTGCTACGATTCAGAGTAACTCAGATTTTGTCAAGAAAGCTATAGTAAGCTCTTCTTGCAATCCTGACAAGCAGTCAAATTTGTTTACCAATAATCCACACTTGTTGAGTTTTTGTTTTTAAACCCCCGTATCAATCCCCCCAAATGTGTGAATGGCACAATGGATGTGAAAAAATTCCCTCAGTCTCTGCAGCCTGTGCTATGTCAGTCTCGTTGGCTGACCACTTTCCTCCCTACCTCTTAAACAAGCTCCTGGTATTGTGATAAGGCCAGCAGGAGGCCTGGGGAGTTTGGGCCAACTTGCCCAGGGGGTGAGAGACACACGCAGTGCAGACCTGGTGGAGGTCAATGTGGCATGGTGGAAAGTTACTCACCCCAGGCAAGGCATCCATGTAGATTATTCTAATAGAGAGAGGGGGGAAGAAAGGAAAAGAGGGAGAGGGGAAGAAAGAGAAAAGTAGGGGAAAGGGAAAGTGGAGGTCTGTACACTTCATGGTGGGAAAGGGAAAAGGGGAAGAGGAAGAAGAAGGGGGGTCTTTCCCCAAAGGAGGCCTTATGTCAGGACAAAGGGCGGGCGCCCAAGGGGCGGGTCAGAATGCCAACACTTGGGATCTGACACTAACTTTACTATTCAGAAGAGTACATGGATATAACCCCAGCACTCACAAGCTGGGAGGAAAACTACCATGAATCAGTGGCCACCCTGGACTAGGTCACAAAACAACAACAACAAAATTCCACTCAAGATAGAACAGGCCTGAATATTTGAAGTCACTGAGAAACTCTTAAACCTCAGAGTGGTATGAGCTGAGCAACACTTAACTAGATCACTCTGGGAAATAACTTGCAGCAAAAGGGAAAAACCACCACTCAGGGACTCCTAAAGAATCACTATAGGAGGTGGCAGTGAGCAGGAAAACCATCCTATTCTAAGTACTAGGAAGGGTTCCACCTGAAGTGTATTCTAAGGGCAGAAATAAAGTCTTATGTATAGGGAAGATTCCAGCTTGATACTTTCAACA
>CABHPP010001799.1:225-13178 GCA_902168425.1 Peromyscus attwateri | reverse complement strand
TGGTTTCTTAAGAACAAGTGGTCCTTGTGCTCATGAATGTCTGTGATTTGTTAATAAAGCAGTGTCTGGTGATGAGAGGACAGGTTTGTTGTGTTGATCAGTGTTGGGGTTTTTAGAAAGTCGCTCAAGGCAAAACTGGATATAGTCAAAATGAAGTCTATAGTCTACTTTATGTTTTGTTTTTTCTTTTATGGCTGCTATTAAATGAAAGACAAAATATTAAATGAGCTAGCAGTATTGAACACTAGGTCTGTAAGCATGTCATCCCTTTGGTGGCATTACTTCAGGCCTGAATAGTTTTGATTTATTTTTTTCCTGATTGGTTTGTAGACATTCTCTGTAAGCGCCTAGGGATGCAATCAGGTTTTCAAGAGACCATAGTCTAGAAGAACTGGCGATACATCACATTTTTAGGGGTAAACATCATTTTGCCTATTCTCTAAGTTTTGCAGAAGAGTAGCATCTAGTGAGAAATAGCTGCTCCTGGTGTAGAACAGGTACTGTGGATATCCATGGTGATTGGAGGTCTGCTAGCCTCCTGCAGGCTAGGGAGATCTGTTCCAAGGCCCGGTGTTGATGGGATACTGTCTCCTGTGAAGACAGAAGATGAGAGTGATGGTTAGAGCATCAGGGGTATTGCTGGGGAAGGGCAGAGGCAGGTGAAATGCATAACAAGTTGGTTCCCTGGGCGGCAGAAATTCAAGAACCAAGAGGAAGGACTGCCTTCATTAGGAAATTTTCTTAAATCATGTCTTGGCCAAAATGGGCACCTTTGGTCTCCTGAAACTAGTTAGCTTCAGTGACAGGTCTGTGTACTCGTTTCTTACAGCCCACCCCAAAGTGAGTTCTAATGAAGTACTCATGGTTTAAGAGTAGCACTCAGATATTATAGCAGTCACGGCACACAGTCTTGGTCCCTTCCTCACATGCTGATCCTTTCTCCTTCATTCAGCACTCCAATTATCACAGCACACCTAGACAAGGATGAAATTGTGGATTACACATGCCCAGTGAAAGGCAGAATTGAGAAAACCCTCCTGGGAGAGGTAAGGAATCCCTCTTGATAACAAAAAAAAAAAATGTTGTCAAACTTTCTTTCAGCAATGTGTGGAAGCAGCACAGCAGCTGTGGATGTGGTCTGTAGCAGAGACCATGTGCCTTGGTGGAGAATGTGTCTGAGCAGGCCTAGGGTGGCAGAGTGGACATGAGAATGAGGGTAATGCTTTGCTCTTTCGCCTTGGCAGATCTCAGAGTATATTGAAGAAGTGTAAAGAGAAGCAGTGTAATGATTCTGGCTGGTCTTTGTTGTTGGTCTTGAGGAAGAAGAGGGGTGGTTCCTCAAAGTCTCTTGCGAACAGAGGTCCTGGGCAGGACCTCTTACTGATAGCAGCACATTGCTTGTCTACACCCAGTCCTGTAAGAAATCTGGGCCTTGGGCAGTGAACCAAGGTACTCAACAGGGATGAGTGTGCCTGAACTCCACACTGTACTGAGTTTAGAGGGGTGGGGTGGGGCTATCATGTCTGGTTAAATAGCCCACCAGGTTTGGAAAATGGGTCAGCTTGACTTAATCTTTGACTAAGGAAGTGGAGTGTCTCTGATGGCTTCGGTCTAGCCCTTTGAAGACATCAGTTCGGTCTGTCTCAGACACTGATACTTACCTGCTGGGGAAGCATCCCTCAGGGAAAGGCAGAGATTGTCATAGGCACAGTTCTATGCTAGCAGCAGTGGATATTACTCAGTAGTTCATATAGTCATGCCCACTTTCATTTGGTCTCTATGTGGACTTAAGGAAAGGCAAGAGCAAGGTCCTCAGATATAAAACATCCCTTCACCCTCCCCTCTATCTCCCTAAGAGGAAAGACTGGTAGGGAGAACGGTGAGTTCTTTTCATTAGAAAGGATTGGTAGGTGAGACCTTGGAGGTAGGGTGTTTCTGTTTTGTGTGTTGAGACAGGGTCTCATGTCTCCCCAGCTGTCCTCACACTGGAAAAGCCTGCTGTGGAACTTCTTCACAGATCAGCTAGCCAAGTCTGTGTGTATTATGCCAGCAGAGGGCAGTAATTCATCAGAAAACGTCCCTTAGTGTCTAAGGCCTAGCAGTCATTTGGTTGAGGAAATTCAGATAATGTTCTGATGCTCAAGAGCTGTGTCAGGTATTCATGGATCACATGAACATCAGCTGAAAGGCATGTGTACAGAATGTACAGTTCCAAAGTTATCCAGAGGCAGCATTGCACCTTATATCCACTATAGGGAGGTGGACTTCCAGTCCCTGCTTTAGGATGAGATCTTGCTGAGTGAGTATAAATGAAAGATGTATGGGATCATCATACATCACCTGTGCATCATGTGGCAGTAGAACAACTAGACAGTACAGCATCATGGCCTGCAGGTAACATGTCCTGAGTGTGCTGACAGTGTTGTGCCTGCAGCTGATGAGATCCAGGCATGACCCCAGATGACCTATATATATCACAACCTTCTCTATCATAAGCCTGAGTTTATTGGCGAATAACCTTAGCAAAATATGAAAAACAATAACAAGAAAAATAACATCAAAATAACAAAACCAAAACCAACATAACCAAACTAAAAACCTAAACAAAAATATCATACCAAAAATTAAGCTATGTAGCATTGTCTCCCTGCAGACTGAGCAGCAAAGACCTGGAGCCTGTGACTGGCCTTGGACAGGTTGTAGTCACCAATTGCAACAGCCTTTTCAAGATGAGCATAGCCATGCCTTTTTGGGGCTTTATACGTCATGTTTTCACCAAGGCTGGGGATGAAACACATTACAGGATTTTGCTCAAAGGCCTTTTTAAAACTCTTTTTAGGATAAATGTATTTTAATGAGTAAAAAAAAAAAAGTGATTTCCCACTCTTTACACTTTAAACCAGTTTCTTTGGTCCGCTGTGGTGTCATACTGCTGTAACCCCAGAACTCACAGACACAGACGGATCTCTACAAGTTCCAGGCAGCATGGGCTACATAGTTAGTTCCCAGTCAGTTAGAGCTACACCGGTTATTGGAGTCTTGGGTGTGGATCGCATGGATTACTCCATGAATACACATTTTATGATGGAATCTGTCTCCATACGGTCATGTATTAGCAACCCCTAAAATATAGCACTCTATAGACACACTGACAAAAGCCACATGCGCCGGGCGGTGGTGGCACACGCCTTTAATCCCAGCACTCAGGAGGCAGAGGCAGGCGGATCTTTGTGAGTTCCAGGCCAGCCTGGTCTACAGAGCGAGATCCAGGAAAGGCACAAAACTACACAGAGAAACCCTGTCTCGGAAAAAAAAAAAAAGCCACATGCATACCAAATTATTGAAACTTATACCTTTATTGCTCTATAGCCTTTCAGGAAATAAAACCATTCATTAAGGGACTGTAAAAGAAATCAGGAAACCCAGATATATCTACTTCTGTTTTTCTTGCAATACAGCATCAGTGATAACCACACTACAGAGATTAGGACCTTCCAAGTCACAAAGGGAAATAGCTTTGTCTAGATGCTATTGGCCTTGAATATGCATTTAGCATACTCTTTTTCTTTTTAAATTTATTTATTTTTATTTTATGTGAATGGTTGTTTTTACATGTTGCAGTTCCCAAGGTGAGGAAGAGCCTCTTCTCCTGGAGAGACAGCCAGGAGTTAGGGGTCACTATTGAGAGCAAGGACCACATCCACTCCTGGCCATATTGCTAAATGTTTGGCCACATTTTTGTGCCAGCCCTCACAATGAAGTTCAGTCCATTAGGTTTCCTTCCATTCTCTCATCCAATTGGTTGTAAATGGGCTGCAGTTCCCCAAGCTGCCTTTCTCCCTGACACAGACAGCACACAAGCACTCCTACACTAAGTATATTCCTGATGGTCGCTGCTAGCAACAAATAAGATATAGTGCCCCCAGTCCTTGCAGACACCCAAAGTTACCCAGGAGCCTCCTGGTGTGTCCTTCCTGCCAGATAGTTCAGTGTACCATTCCTGACCTTGGCTCCTTGCCCAGTCCGAGGCTCAATATAAAGGCCACTTTGTGCCCCTGAGACAGAAGCCTGGATAGCCTCACCTGTGCCCGTGCCCCTGGCTTCCCTAGGAACAACTCCTCAGATGGGCAGCAGCTCCTGGCTCCCATGCCTGCACCATACAGTGTAGGACCTGAGGAGTATTTGATATTTCACAGATAGTGTCAGCACCATTCCTTCAGGACTGGAACAGGCCCTAGCCAGGTGTCCTTTCTTCATCCTTACATCAGCTGCCATGACATCTCCATACTTCTTCACCCAATGAATTCATGGTTATATATTAGTATTTGTTCACTGGAGCAATTTGGACTTTTGTTAGTTTACTTTTGTTCCCAAGAAGCTATAGAAACTATACACCCAGCCTTAAAGCATCACTTGAAAATCAGGTTAAGTGAATGTGGCCATCCAGAATGTGTAACTGAGCTGAGAACTTTGTGACTCCCAATCTCCTCTAAAATGTCTTCTATATTTCTCTGGATAAGCATTTTTATTGTTTAATTATGAGTATCTTTTAGAGACAGTTTCCTGCATCAAAGTCAGGCCAGTCCCTGTGGCCTGTTGAAGACTCACTGGAGCTTAGATCCTACTTTAGATGGCCTGAATGATGCACAGCTGGTCCAGGTCACGTACACTGCCTTATGCTGTAATCCACACTGCTCTGAGTTGTGAGCAGTCTATCCCCCCACCTGGAGCCAAAGAACACACAGGACTAGCGCTTGTATGTCCAGGCAGACACCAGCTGCAAGGTGGAAGGGACCTGAAGATGTGGGCATTTGCCCAGGTTGCCAACAGTCAGCTTTAGGAAAACTAAATTCCCTGACAATAGAAAATGGACTGTGAAGAGGCAGGCAGAGGACCTGGACTAATTCTTCAATCACTTCTCAGGCTCCCAACAATTATTTCCCATTGCCAGGATCTCTTGACATCTGGGGTCCATGCATCAGAGGAGAGCAATGAAGTCACTGTCCTGGAGGGTTTGCTCCTGAGGCAATGTGCCCTTTGTGCTGAATGTGTTCAGTGTGGTTGGCTCAGGGCCATGAAGAAATGAACATGGCCATAGCTCCCTCCCTCTGGAAAACATTCTGTTGGCCTGTTCTCTTTGCCTTTCCTGCCTACATCGATTGATTGTGTTCCTCCTTCTCACTGGACAGTGAGGTAACAAGAAGTAGGGATTTGATCCTTCTTTCTTGCACTGTGTACCCCAGGTTCTCTTCTGCAGTGGTCAAGGTGGTCTAGTTCTCTCAGTCTCTCCAAGAAACAATTGTCTATCCTTTTGTGGTGGCACATAGCTTTAATACCAGGGTAGAGAGAAGCAGGTGATCTCTATGAGCTTGACAGCAGCCTGATGTACATAGAGAGGTTCAGGCCAGCCAAGTCAAGGGTTGAGCGATTAAAGAGCTAGATGTTCAAAAGGAGAAAACAAAAGCAAGAAATCAAAATATTGAAGCAATGTTTTGTAAAATAAATACATTTTTCAGACTTCTCCTAAGTTGATTTCTTAAGCTCTGAATACCTGTTGCTAAGGAGCTCAGTGCTGCCATGGGTGTTTGAGCAGCCATGAAGTATGTTTCTCTTCCATTCTGACATGGTTTTATTCTCTAGCCCAGGCTAGCTCTTCAACTCCAGGTCCTTCTTCCTCAGCCTTCCCAGTGCAAGTATTGTAAGCTTGTACCAACCACACCTAGTTCCAAATCACCAATTTCTGACCTGATATTTTTTAATACCCAAGGGACAGGTTTCATGGAGGCAGAAGAATTGCCTAAGACCAAAGCAAACCAATTCCACACTGCAAGGCTCTATCATCAACTGAGATTTGTAGTTTAGGGCTGCATTGTCTCTGCATCCACCAGCCTGACCTTCAGAGCACCAGTGATGTGAAAATAAACTTTTCTTCATTCTCTCCTAATAATGAGCTATCCTGAGTCATACCAAAAGATCCAGGCCATTAAGTAATGTTGACTCAGGCTTTCCACACTCATGGACATATCTCCCATGAGATCCACAGAGATCCAGATCCAGAGAGAGCCACAGAGTTGTGTGTGTGTGTGTGTGTGTGTGTGTGTGTGTGTGTGTGTGTGTGTATACACAGCTGCTTCCCTGAACAGCTCTCTGGGAAGAAGACCCAGGAGCACAAATACACACCACAACAAGGAGCAGTGGAATGGAGCAGGGGCCAACACCAGGTCATTCTGCTTGTGACCAATTTTAAATAAGAGTTGTGTCCGGTCAGGAGCATGACAAGTGTCCTGGTGGATGATTGCACAGATGTGTCCTATGAGCTTTGGATGCAGGTCGGTGTGTGACATTCTGTGAATGAGCTGGCATGGGTCAGTGTGATGACAGAAGGGAGCACATCACCCACTGGGAAGTCACCCCCTAATTACCTCCTGGAACTCCCAGCCCTGCTGCAAGCTCCCACTCCCAAGGTCACCCTACCAAACATGGTGTGTTGGTCCGAACCCTGGGTGCCATTCTCTCAGCTCTGTGGCTTTCAGATCATGCTGCTGCATCCGAGCCTGACTCTTGTAGACAGACTCTGCACAGCAGCAGGTCTCATCAAGGTGAAGAGAGAGGTCCTGCAGACACTGGTGGGGGGGGTTCTTCTAGCTTTCAAACCCTCCCTCTGGGGGGCCCCTTTTCTTAGGCACGGAGGTCAGAGGATGTGCCCTGAGCAGGGAACCCAGGATTCTCATCCTTGCAAAGCACATGACCACCATCTTACTTGCTAAGCCTCTGAGTTGTACCCTAGAGAAGTTCCTTCACAATGGAACTTGTCAAATGAGTAGACATCTTAGGAGCCTTGGATTCCACAATCACTGTGAGGATTCAAGTCCCAGTTGCCCTTTCCTCAGATGAGAGGAAATCTAATCCTGTCCTTCCTTTACCAGCCTCATGTGTTAGGGAAAGAAGCTAACGTGATTCCATTGTGGAGTCATGATGATGATTAAGAGCACTCTACTTTATTATATTTTATCTTATTGTCCTTTTTTTTTTTTACCAGTAATGCTCGGTTCTTTTTGTTTTTTGTTTTAATTTTTCATTTACATACCAAGCACATATCTCCTTCTCATCTATCCTCTCACCCTCACCCTCCTTCGCCCTACCCCAACCCCTCATCCCCTCCTCCAACAGGGTAAGTTCTCACATAGGGGGACAGCTAAGCCTGGTACATTCAGTTGAGGCAGGACAAGGCTCCTCCTTGCTTCATCAGGGGTGATCAAGGTGTCTGACCGTAGGTGATGGGATGCAGAAAGCTGCCTCATGCACCAGAGATAGATCCTGATCACACTGCCAGGGGCCCCTCAGACACAGCTACACAACTGTCTCCCATATGCAGAGGTTCTAGTCCAATCCCATGTAGGTTCCACAGCTGTTAGTCTACAGTTTGTGAGTTCCTTTGAGCTTGGTTCCGTCATCTCTGCCTGTTTCCCCATCATGATCTTGACCCCCATTGCTCATGTAATCCCTCTTCCCTCTCTTTGACTGGACTTCTGGAGTTCAGCCTGGTGCACAATAGTGGATCTCTGCATCTGCTTCCATCAGCTACTGGATGAAAGCTCTATGATGACAGTTAGGGCATTTACCAATCTGGTTACCAGGGTAGGCCAGTTCAGGCACCCTCACCAATGTTGCTTGTAGTCTAAACGAGTGTCATCCTTGTGGAATCCTGGGAATTTCTCTAGCCTCAGGTTTCTTCCTTACCTCATAAGGTCTCCATCTAACAAGATATCTCTTTCATTGCTCCCCCACTCCATCCCTCCCTCAGCTTGACCATCCCATTTCCTCATGTTCTCATGCCCCATCCCCTACCCTCCATTGCCCTCCATCATCCCCAGTTTACTCATTGGGATCTCTTCTGTTTCTCTTTCCAAGGTGATCAGTACATCCCTCTTAGTGTCCTACTTGTTTCCTAGCCTGTCTGGAGTAGTGGGTTGTAGGATGATTATCTTTTGCTTTACATCTAGTATCTACTTCTAAGTGAGTATATACCATGTTTGTTTTTCTGAGTCTGGGTTACCTCACTCAGGATGATATTTTCTAGTTCCATCCATTTGCCTGCAAATTTCATGATGTCATTGTTTTTCATAGCTGAGTAATACTCCATTTTGTATATGTATCACATTGTCTTTGTCAATGTGAGAAGAATCTTGCTTTGTCACCTATCAATAGGGGTGCATGCATGGACACAAGTTCATGAATTCACAATAGTATGCCAGGCATTCCCTTTCAGACATCAGTGACAGGAGTTTACCTTGCAAGCTCACCTGCAAAACCCTGTCAATTGAAGCTCTGCAGCAAACCTACCTGCCTGGCCTCCATGGCCAAACACTGAGGAGAGCTGGATCATAGTTCTGAACGTTCACAGCCCAGCTGTGCTCACAACCTCAGAAGGCTTAGTTGTTTCCTGAGGCCCTGTGGTTGGACACTGAGGTGTCATTTGCCTTTTGGATGCTGACCACTTGTTTTCTTTTCTGGACGTCTTCTAGCCTGTTATAGGCATGCTCATCAGCTAGTCTCACATGTCATTCCCATCCTCTAAAGTTAAAGTGTGTGTTAAATCCTTTTTAAAATTTGATTTGTTTGGAATGTGACATTCTGCAACATTACTGACCCTCTTTTCTTACATATTGCCTGCAATATTTCCTTTCTTATATAGTGTGTCCTGGATACAAAAGTAAAGCTAGACTCATTTCCTCTCATCTGATACCTTTTTTTTCTTCATTTTTCCTTGCAGGATTTCCTTTGCAGAGTCCTGTTTGAAAATGTAGTAAAAGTGTTTGTGTTCAATTTCCAAGATTGTGGGGCAAAACAATTTCTCCCTATGATGCTTGCTCTAGGCTTTTCTTATGACTTGGTGTGTGAATTTCCTGGGAGGATATAAAAATCCATCTGCCTCCAAAGAGAGATGTTGCCACCAGACCAAAGAGAGCCTTGTACAAATGCAGCTTGGCAAGCAGTAGTGATGTTCCATTGGATGTCATTTTCAAAGCAGTATGTAACCCATGACTGCATGAATGGAAGCGGCCATCATCCTCCAGCACTCATCAGGCGCTACTTTATGTGGCTCTAAGTTTGTAAAGGATGGACACAAACCCAATTTACATCACAACCCAGTGTTCAACAGCAGAAGTGACTACACACTCAGCATAAGACACAAACAAAACACATGTGTGTATGTGCCCTCTATCTTGTTCTTATCAGGGATTCTGCTGGCCTCAGCAAATCTTTCAAACATGGAAGGATGGATTTGTAATGATACGATCTAGAATATCAATTCAATATGCAGACAACAGCTAAGTGGGAGCCTGCTGCAAGATGGAGTTATGCTGGCTAGGATATAGTGGACTAGACTCCTTAAATGAACTTCATAAGGTGATAGCAATCCTCTTCCCTATCTTGCTCAGTTCTTAATCATAAATACATTTAGTAAATTGTTATTGCCTTTGCTGATGGGGCTTTCACATCCTTATTTCCCTTACTCTATTTTTATGACAAGTTATAATAACATACATTTTTAGGATTCTGCACAGAAAGCTGCATGTTTGATACACTCAGCTTAATAAGTTTCCTTATAACACTCATAATACAATACCACAATCAAGGTAACATTATTTCCAGGATACATGAACCTAGCCCCCAACCAAATACATGCACATATGGAAATAAGAACTCTTGGATGTGTGGAATGATGTACATACCAGTAGGTATTATTAACACATTTAAGTTATAGTAAAACTTTGTAAAACCCTGCTCTAACATGGTGTATGCTGTGTATTATATGTTACAGGGTTCAATTTGACAGCGTTACATTGAGTAAGTTTTCATCCATGTTCAAGAGGATTATTATTCTGAGGTCTTAGTTTCTTTTGATGCTTTGCTATAGTTTTCCTGTAGTGACAATCCAGCCTATAAAAAATGTCATCATGAAGCCCATAAATATGTTTTGATCTGAGAAACAAACATAGAGGCTGACAAGTTTGCACTCCCAACAGCAGTGGAGGAATGTTCCTCTTGCTCTATATCCTTGCTAGCATGAGCTGTCACTTAGATTAATAGATTTTATTATTCACATATACATTTTTATTTTTCTTTATTCTTCTCTCATACAATACATCCTGACCACAGCATTACCTCCCTCTCTTCCTCTTAGTCAAACCCTCCCCTACCTTCTTCCCCACATCCACTGCTTCTCCGTTTTCCTTCTGAAAAAAGCAGGCCTCCCAGGGATGTAGTGGGAGCTGTTCCTACTTTGACCTTGAAGCACTGCCCCTAGTGAGGCAGCAGGTAACTGCCACACCTGCCTGTGACCTGCTCCTGGGGCATGGCCGAGATAGGAGCCAAGATGCATATGTGCTGGCAATCTTGGCTCCTCGTGATCCTAAATGCTAGACTGCAGACCAAGTCAGAGTTCTCCAGAGAACCACACTGGACTGCACCTCACCTCTGTAACTGACCCCTTAATTGACTGTAAGTTCCTGAAATAAACCTCTTTTAACTACCGCATGAACTACATGGAATTGCCTATTAATTGCCGCTGTACAGAAATATCAATTCAACACTGAATAACAAGATGCAATAAGACTAATCACAAACCCTCATATCAAGGCTGGATGAGGCAACCCAGTAGGAGTAAAAGGGCCCTAAGAGCAAGCAAATGTATCAGAGACACCCCCACTCCCACTTAGGAATCCCACAACATCACCAATCTAATAACCATAGCATATATGTGGAGGACCTAGTACAGACCCATGCATGCTCCCTGACTGCCGCTTCAGTCTCTGTGAGCCCCTATGAGCTCTGCTTAGTTGATTCTGTAGGCAATGTTCTTGTGCTGTCCTCCACCCCTCTGGCTCCTACAATCCTTCCTCCCCCTCTTCTGTTCTAATGTTTGGCTGTGGGTCAGCTGCTGGAGGAAGCCTCTCTGATGATGATTGGGCTAGGCACTGATCCATGGGTACAGCAGATTATCATTAGGGATGATTTGATTTACTTTGTGGGTGGATTGGAATAGGAGGGATATGGTAGTGGGGAGGAGCAGAGGGAAAGAGGACAAGGAGAGATATATGGAATAGGAGCTCTATAGGAAACCTAGTGCACAGGAAACTTCCTGAAACTTATGAGGGTGACCCTAATGAGGACTCCTGTAATGAACCACCCATCCTCTGTAACCAGGCAAGGCTCCTGGTAGTGGGACCTGGATACCAACCCAGCACAAAGCCTTTGACCCATCCTTTTCTACCCACAAGAAGTGCTGGGGCCATGGTGGCTCGCTGCTTGCATGTGTGGCCCACCAATGACAGGTCTAACTTGAGGCCTAAACCAAACACAAAAACCAAACTGACAAAAAAAGTCAATGACTGATTCACATGCTTTTCACAAAAATATTTTCATAACATATAATATCCTCTTGGGGGCCAGAGATGTGCACGGTCATTAAGAGCATTTGCTGTTCTTCCAAAGGACCCCAGTTCAGCTCCTA
Organism: Peromyscus attwateri; assembly: GCA_902168425.1. Taxonomy (NCBI): domain Eukaryota; kingdom Metazoa; phylum Chordata; class Mammalia; order Rodentia; family Cricetidae; genus Peromyscus; species Peromyscus attwateri. Next base: position 1,660 of record CABHPP010001799.1, on the reverse strand, counting down.
GCACCCATGCCAGTATCTCACAACCGCCTGGAACTCTGTCTCCATAGAACCAGATACCCTCTTTTGGCCTCAAAACACACACACACACACACACACACACACACACACACACACACACAAACATACATACACACACACAAATGCAAAAAAAGGAAAGAAAAAAGGAATACAATTGCTTACGTTTCTCCTGAAGGCATCCTTACATTTCTTTCCCCTTTCCTTTTCTTTTCCCTTCCTCCACCTCCCAACTTCATCCATTTGTTTGCTAGCTTGTGTGTTTTGGTGCTAATTGAGTCCAAGGGCTTGTGTGTACTAAACATCCGGTTTCCCCTGATCTGCACCTCAGCCCTTTATGAACTGAGTTTAACGTCACAGACATTTACTATGCAGGATATAACAACTGTAAGTTGATACCACTTTTTTCTCCTACTTCTTAAAGAGCACCTGGTAGAGTAGTTCCCTCTACTCCAGCTGTGCTGTGACCTCATCCTACACAATTTGTTTCCTCCCCATCAGTGACTCTTGACTCTCCCTCAGTAGAAATCACAGCTGAGGGCAACTGCTTTTGAGAAAGAGATAACAAGGAAGAGGGGAAGACAACAGGGAAAAGGGCAGACACGAAACACTGTGGGGAAGGGGTCTTCTTCATGGCGAGTCTCTCAGAGTTTACGTAATCATTGAGTAATGAAGGCTCCTGCTTTGTTCCAGTTGACAAGAGGGTGGCTTAGCTCATAAATGGAACATGACAAATACTTAGTGACTTTTTACAAGTCCTTTGAGTATTGAGAAGAGCGAATGATTATCCTCTCCCCAGATGAAGAAAGCTTAAAGCTGCCAAAATATGCCACCAACAGCTAAAGGAGATGACCCTTTTCTGATGACAGGTCTTCTGAGTCTCCTCAGGAGACCAGCTGACACACCTCAGGATCAGAAGAGGTCCCCATCTTATGCCATCCAATTGGATGAGCCCCAAGTAACTCTATGACAGGTAAGGCATAGTTTTTCTATTAGATACTGGGGTCACTTAATATGCTCTGCCAGAACTTTTGGGACCCCACTTTCATTCTGCTATCTTAATAATTGGCGTGCATTGTATTCTCTCTCAAACTATGGTTATTCCTCCATTATCCTGTGCTAGGGGAAATCAAGTCTTTAGCTCCTCCTTTAGCGAAATATTCCCAGGGGCCTGCCCTGAGAAGGTTTCTCCCAGAGTCCTGGGAAAGATGCTATGGTTGGTGTGGGGTAATTGGAGGGAAAAGGATCCAAGTACACCGGGTTCTTTCATCCATTTACTTTATTCCTCTGAGATTAAATTCTATCTACACAGCTTTAATTCTAGTCTTATGTTTAGCTTCTCTCTTTCCCTTCTCTTCCTGAGTTCTCTCTCTACACAGCTTTAGTTCTGATCTCACACTCAGCTCCTCTCTGTCCCTTC
>CABHPP010001798.1:51717-81160 GCA_902168425.1 Peromyscus attwateri | reverse complement strand
ACACACACACACACACACACACACACACACAGGCACACACAGACATAAAATAATAAAATAATTTTAAAAACTTAGCTTAAACTTTAAATCTTGTAAATTATATTCTTTGAGCAGTGCAATTTAGCTACAAAATTTGTATATATGTGCATATGTACACCAAATAAAACACGAACATTATATGATATATACATATATCTATATATATTATATGTATATATACTATATGTATGACCATTGCAAAGATGCCTGTGTGACTCTTAAGTACCGGTGCTCAACTCTGGCTCATGTACTATGCCTTATTTCTACTTCATAAATTTTTTGACGCTTTAAACACGGGGCTCACCCTGAACTTCTTTTCTGCAGTGCCAGTCCAGGAGGTCCTGAGGGTGAGCCTCCTCGGGCTGCTCTTGACAGCTCTGGTGTGTCTCCACAGCACCTCTGTCCTTTGTTTTTGCTAAGTGAAGATGATTGACTGTGTCCTTCTGAAGGGCACATTGTCCTCCTTTTCCTTGTTTCGATGATGGAAGCTGTGGATTTGGGTTCCTACCCTGCCCGGACACATTGGAGCATCTTAGGTGAGGGGAACGTTTCCTCCCCACCCCTTTTTTTAGTAATCCCTCAGGCAAGTAATTTCGCTTCATTTAATTAAAAAAATCTGTGTCATGCTGGTCTTTCGAACGGGAGAATGACTTTTAAGGAATAAGAAGAAAGAAGGTTGGGGCTGGAGAGATGGCTCCATGGTTAAGTGTGCTGGCTGCCCTTGCAGAGGGCTGGAGTTAGGTCTGCACCCAAATGCCAGCTCACGACAGCCTCTACCTCTAGGTCTAAGGGACCTGATACCTCTTCTGACTGCTGTGGGCTTTTGCATGCACATGGTGCACATACATACACATAAAATAAATATCTTTAAAAGAGAGAGGAAGTTTTTGAAAATGGAGAGGGTTTAGGAATCGCCATACAAAGGGAAGCATGGGCCTGTGGGGACCCAGGCTGTGATAGGGCACCAAGTTGAAGTAATGATGAGTTATGGGACGAGCAGGCCGAATACAGTGACTGTCTTGTCCCGTGTTGTCCCTAGAATGGTCTCTGTGCCTGCTGTCCCTTGCTGTTCGGCCTCAGGCTGCCCTCAGCCTTCTGCTTGGCAGCTCATGGCAGCTAGATGGCTAACCTCTACTGTGATCATCTCTAGATAAGGATTTCTAAGAACCGTGACTTTCCTCTTTTCATAAGTAACCGTGGTTTTTGTTTGTGGAGACAGAGTCCAGACTAGTCGCAAAACACAGCTCTGCATACAGATACATGGTATACGGACATTTCTGAAGAGATGGCTGAATCAGTGGTTAAAGCTCTTGCTGTGTAAGTGTGAGGACCTGGCTTTGGATCCCCAAGACCCAAGCCCATGCCCAATGAGATGGTGGCTTGTCTGTGGAAGGTGGAGACAGGGGATCCCTGAAGCAAGCTGGCTAGGGAGTGCTATATTGATGAGTTCCGGGTTTGATTGAGAGACCTTGCCTCAGTGAGAGTGATTGAGGATGATTCCCGACCTAAACCTTTGGCTTCCACATGCATAGGCACACGCATGCATGCACAGAAATGGAAAATGAAGGAGTAAAGGACACGAAAGTCAACTTCTCCACCAGGTGACCTGCACCAGTGTGTGCAGTTGTCCATCTGCGTCTGAGGGGATGGGATGGGTTCTAGAACCATCCACAGAACTCAGAGATGCTCAGATCTTTTCATGAGATGGCATGTGTGGCCCTCACACACCACAGTCACCTCTAAATGCCTCACCATTCTGAGATGATGGATGTGCCGTGCCAGTGGGTGTATGGAATAGAGAACAAGGGGCAAAGACTGTCTGTGCAGAGCTTATTTTTCTGAATGTATGTGGAACCATGTGTTCAAAGGTCCGCATGAGTCTGAAGGTAGGCACTGAAGGACCAGGAGCTCCAAGAGTGCAGAGCCATCTAGGAGATATCACACTGTGTTTTGTCCTTCTGGGCTCTGGGGGTATCACTGAGTCACCTTGGTTCTGCAGTGTTGGGCACTTAGGGCATGAAGATGCTAGAGCAGGGTGGTACTGAGGACTGGTAGTCCACACGTGGTTGCCATGGAGGAGGCAGAGGTGGTGCTGTTCCGGAAGAGTGCTGCTGGGGTTCCACTTATGGAAACTTCAGCTCCCGCAACCAGGGGAACCCCAGCTAACCTTCATGTGGAGGCTACGAGCTGGGAAGATTAATTCAGTTTCCAGGAGTCTGGTGACATTTTAGTTTCTGCTCTGATGGCTTGTGAGAGAGTGACAAAGCCCTTCTAGGGCCTGTCCCCTGGAGCTGTGGACTTAAAAAACCTCTGGTTATATAGTAACAGGAGTGCTTGGAAGAGAGCCACATCCTCCAAGAAGGTTAGGAAACCGGTGCCTACTTCACATTTGTGGTCAGGATGTGACTGCACGTGCAGATGCCCAGCCCTCATTCTCACCGTATTTACAGGCTTTGCATGCTGGGTACTGACTGCAGGGTAAGAGGGCAGTGGGAGGGGCCTTGAGGATGTCCACGATGACAAGACATACCCTCGGGCACAGCTGGTGCCACAGGTTGACTACCACCTCACTAACACATAGCACATGTTCTGGGCAGTGGCGACCTCACTGAGGTACCGGTGGGCTCGTGGGTACTTGCACACCTGTGAGGGCAACTATGAGTGTGCTCATGTGATCTTTGAGTGTTAGTGTGTCTGAGCATGTGCACACATCTAGCAGAAGCTGTTGTAGGTATGATGACTGGGTGACAGACTGGGACTTCCTGTGGTCACTCAGGGAAGGGAAGGGCCTGGGGAGCCCTGGCCTGTTGCCCTGCCCCAGGCCTTAGGGTTGTTTTGTCAGCCTTGAAGAGAATCCAGATTGACAGAAATGAAAATGAACTCGTATCAGTGAGGTGAACTCAGCTGGTTTTCCTAGTTTTTTGTTTGAAGTGGAAAGTGTGTGTGTGTTTGCTTATTCATGTGCACTTATGTGTGCAGGTACATGTGTGTTCGCATATATATATGAAGGCCAGACCATGACTTTGACTTATTTTTCAGATGCCTCCTCTTTTTTTTTTAAGGTCTCTCACTGGCCTGGAACTTGCTGGTTCATCAGTGAGACCTCCAGGGTTCTCTGGACTGACCCTCCAGTGCTGGGTTTAAAAGCATGCATCACTACCCCTGCTTTTTTACATGGCTTCTGGGGGTTGGACTCAGCTCCTCATGCTTGCAAGGCAGGCGCTTTACCAACTGAGTCACCTCCTCAGCCCGTGAATCAGGAAATGGTTTTGAACTTCCTGTTCGCCCGTTGGTACATGCCCCTGACACAGTGACACAGGCTGGGGGGCCCGATAACCATATGGGGCACTGTTAAAAGTCAGGCTCATGACCAAGAAGAGCCTCCACATGGTGCGATTCTCAGGTCTTTGGTTCTTGCTGTCATGGGCCTGGTTAGTGTCTTACTCTTTGTTTTTCCTGCACGCCCCCCCCCCCCCCTTCCTCTGCCTCCCCAGAAATGCTCATTTGTAGATTCCCCCCAAACCATCCCCTGTGCCTCCAGAACCCCAGTATTGTGTCCCCTCCTTTCGTCTAGCCTCAGGCTTTGGGATGAGTAATGTTTAAGAGGGTGTGAGATCGAGGGGCTCCCAACTATGTGCAGATCCGTAAGTCATAGACCACTGACACCAATACAGACTGCCCTCTGTCGATGTACAGAGGAGAGATAACTGATGCCCTCCCATGTGAATAGCCAATCTGTGTCCATTGGAAATTCATCCCAACATCCCTTTACTTCCTATAGCTTTTTGTTGTTGAGATGAAATTCACATAACATAATGGGATGATGTACAGAGACATTCTGGCCCGTGCTCTGCAGCCTGGGAATTATCGAAGCCCCAGCACTTCCCCTGCTAGGCAAACCAGTTTAATGAACTGCTAGAAAGAGTTACTACACTTCATCACAGCCTTCTGGAATTTGTTTAGTAATTCCCTTGTCATTCAGGAAATAGTTTGGCCCCAGGACCATCTTGTAATACCTAGGGTGTCTAGGACACCCTAGTTTCCACCAACCTGTTACTCTGCCAGGGGTGAATAAAACCTACTAGAGATTTATTCTGGCACTCTTGGTTTGGCGACATGCTGTCCTCAAGAGTGCTAGATCATTCTTGCCTCTGCTTAGTTCTATGACTGTGCTACTATGTAATGCCTTTTGGGGGGGAATGGGCACCCCAGTATTTTTTGATTTGTACAAGTTCGAATAAAAAACAAAGCTCTGAGTATTGGGCTTGGTGGCAGATGGCTTGCTTAGCGTGCTCAAGAGGCTGGGCGTCATCTCTCGCCCTGCGAGGAAGGTAAACAAAAATAAAAACCAAACGCGGCTTAGTAAGAAGTGGGATGGTGGAGGTCCTGGAGGGGTGTAGACTCTGCAGGGCAGAGCTAGGTGTGGTATAGGGATGAACATGTACCACAAGTGACTTCAGGACAGTGGGATCTAAGTATGGAGGGAAGCCAGTCCGAGGTTTGGTCCCCAGGGTCTGTTGGGATGGACAGCTCAGCTGGGGATACCAGAGCAGACCTGGAGGCCTCGGTGCTTGGCCTTGTCTGTGAAGACTGGCATCATGAATCTTGGTGTCAGGAAGGGGTTTCCTTGGAGTGGCCTCTCTAGAACCCAGCATAGGGTCCCGCCTGTCACTGTCCTGCAGGAGCGCAGGGCTTATGTGGAAGCCAGTGTGGTCATGGTTGTCACTTGCTATTTATTCTTCAGGGTCCTGTACAGTGTTGGAGGCTTGTTGGCCTGGACTGTCCATTCACCCAGATGGTCCTGACACACTTTGCCAGGCCTTTCTGCTAGGGCACCCTGTCCCTGCTTCTATGGGTGTCCTCTGGGCTGGCCAGTGACCAAGAGAGTCCTGCCAGCGGGAGGGTGCTTCAAGTCATAAGAGGCTTGGGATGGAGCACCCATGGTTCCCAGGGCCTCTTGGGGGTGTTAGTAGCAGGGATTCCCCATTGACATTCTTGAGTTGCTAATAGTACATCTCTCCTGGAATTCCCTTCTTTGCTTTGTGTCTGTGCATCTTCACATAATGTGTTGGGACCGCTCTGATGCAGGCTGGCCCCTGTAAGAAACACAGCTCTTCAGCAGAGTCACTGAACTTTCCACATGCTATTCCCTGGAGGAGCACCTTCCATGTGGCCCCAGAGGCCTCAGCAGCACAGGCCTGGAATCCATTAGGAGTGTACTTTCCTGTGTTCCCTCAGCTCTGCAGGACCAGGCTTCTCACCGGGGCCCAAGGGCCTGCTTTTCATTCACCCGTGGCAGTTTCGCTATGTGAAGACCACTGGCTGAGGCTCCTAGAAGTGGCAGTGGCTACAAATGCATATCTCAGAGTTGGCGGGTGAGGGGGTAGGGCTTCTGGGAGAAGGAGAGGGGCCTCTTACAGTGCATTTGGAGCCTATGTGTGTATATCTAGGCATGAGTGCCTGTGTGTATGTGAGCGTGATATACGTGTATGCGGATGCATGTGTGCAGGTTGAAAGTTCTCTTTTAGAGGACTGTGGCATGTGTCTGCTGGAGCATGCAAGGGAAAAATGTCACTAGCAGAGAAGGACCAAGTTGTCTTCTGACTTCAGATCTAACTCACAGTGTGAGAACCTGTGCCTGCTTACTTGGCTATGTCCTGATGCTTGTTCACACACTTGAGTGAGGCATTCCTGAAGCTGAAGCCATCTCTGTTCAGCTTTGTTCTGTCTTGGGCAGTTCCACTTCCATACAGGGTGACTGCCTTCTTCCACACAGCTGCCTAGGATTCGGATATTTGGACAGACTGTGACTCACTCTCTGGTCACCTGCTGGTGGTCCTTGAGGCTATTTCCATGGTTTTGCTGCAGTGCAGAGAATGTCCTTCGTCATATCTTTGTGTCTGAGTGGGAACAGGTCTTGGTCCATTTTCTGTTGCATTAATTGGGTAATTTATAAAGCAGGGAGCTTTATCCAGCTTACAGTTTGAGTTAGGGTGTCCAGGGCCAGGGTGCTAGCATCTGTCTAGCCCCTTCTGGTGTAGGGTATCATGGTAAGGGCATCATCACACAGTGAGACAGACCCAGCATGTCAGCATGGGTCTCTTCCTCTTCTTTACACCCTCTAGCATCATCATGGAGGCCATACCCTATGACCTCATCTAATTACCTTGCAGAAGCCCCGTCTCCAAATACCAGCAACACAGGAGTATGGAGACTGAGTTTCACCCTCTTAATAATGACACAATGGCAGCCACATTTCAACACATGGATTAGGAGGTACTCTTCCAACAGCAGCAGGATGTGTGTCAGGAAACTCCCAACGTCAGGCCAGGCGGCTGCTGTTCCTTCTCCCTACTGGGTTGGGAGTTCCCGGAGCCATTCCCATCACCAGCTGGGGTGTGAACACTCAGAAGACCCTGGCAGTGACATCTCGTTTACTCTCTGTGTGGTTGATGGTACTGAACCCCTACCACCTCTGATGTGCCCTCTGCAGGTTCATGCTCTGGTTGGGGACACTGGGGACCTCAGGAGCTCCTAGGGAAGGTGGCCGTAGCATTTTCTGCCTGCTGTTTCTAAGCCTCCTTTTGTGTGTTACATAATAAAACCCTTTCTGCTTTTCTTATTAAAAAACAAAAACAAACAAACATAAAACAGTTCTGGTATTCTGGTTTCTTCTTTCTACTTAAAATGGTTGACTGTGTACTAACGCCAGTATTTCTTCGTGTGTTATTCTAGTTTAGGGGCCGGATTGGGAGTGGTGTGCTAAAATGTCATGCTTTAAAAAAGCCTTTAAAATGTTTGTTTGTTTGTTTGTGTGTGTGTGTGCACCACAGCATGTGTGTGGAAGTCAGAGGACAGCCTGTGAGAGTCAGTTTTCTCTTTCCATTATGTGGGTACCAGGAACCAAACACAGATTGTCATGTTTGGGGGCATGCACCTTTACCTACCAAGCCATCTCATTTGCCCTAAAATGTCACACCTTATGATGACTGGATTATCTTTCACAGCCTATGATCTCCTGCCTTCTCCACACACCAGTTCTTAGTTTGTGCTGTGGAAACTGCTGCTCTGGTTCCTGGTTAGCATAGAGGGAGTAAGTCGGGGAGAGGCAGACGCTGCCTCCACCCTTCCTGTTCCTGGTGGGGGTTGCCCTGTGGTGCTCACCTGGCAGAGGTGCTATGTACCATGACAGACTTCTCTCTTGGGCAGTGCCCTTGCAGAGTCTCATGTATGTATGTGGTTGTGTGTGTGTGTGTGTGTCTGTCTGTCTGTCTGTCTGTCTGACTGACTGAATCACTCACTTTGGTTCTGCTAAGATACCTCCTTTCCAATTCTTGTTTCAGACTCTGTTAACACCACTGGAACACAGCCAGGTTCTGAATGCTGACATGTCTGACAATACCCTAGGTGAGTAACAAAATCCACCTGCCAAGGAAGAGTCCCCTTGGGAGGTGACCCGCGAGTCAGCAGTTGGTTGTCTTCTGTACCCGGCCCACCAGTGATGAGAGGATCGAGAAAAGTCTGTCCATGAAAACCGAGGCATTCTTGCCAAAGGGGTCACTGTCCGGATGAGGGGTGTGACTTGAGTGGCATTGAAGGCCCCATGTGGATGGAGGTAGGGAAGGCTGCCAGGGGGCTCTGGGTGAACCCGTTGGGATGGTAAATTCCTCACTTTTCCTGCTGTGATGTAAAACCCACCAAAAGCAGCTTACGGAAGGAGGGTTCGTTTTGGCTCCGTTTAAGGATAAAGACTATTAAGGCAGGGAAGGTGTTGCTGCGGGCCCTTGAGGCAGCTGCTTGAGGTTGAGTTACATCTGTAGTCTGGACGCAGAGGGAGACATGCCGGTGCTCAGCTGCTTTCTTCTGTTTATTCAGTCTGGAGCCCCAGCCCCTGGGATAGAACAACCCACATTTGGGGCAGGTCTTCAGCCTCAGTTAAAGCTCTCTGGAAACACCCTCACAGACCTGTGGGTTTCCATGTGACTCTAAATCCAGGCAGTTGGCAGTGAAGATTCACCGTCAAAGCACCTGGCTCAGCACCAACTTCCGACTTCCAGGCAAGACAGGAGGGAGCTGGGTGGAGTCCCTTACCCCTCCCTCTAAAAAATCCCCTGGGGATTTTGTGTTCAGGAGTGTGCACTGGGTCTTTGAAGGTAACCTGTCTCCCTCCCTAGGGAGTGAAGAGCTTCTGTCTCTGCTTCCTTTCTGTCCTCCCAGTCACTGCTTGACCCCGGGGTAGAGATGTCTGTGGAGGCGGCAGCTCAGATATGGGCTGGGAGGGTGACGTGCCAGCCCTTTGTGGTCACTACACTTATGTGTTCAGGGTAGTGGACACTAGAGGCTGTCTGGGTTGGCCTAGGGCTCAGAAGGCCTGGTGCACATGGACCCTGGTGCACACGCTTGCGTGGTAGCTGTGCCATCCTGGCCCAGTAGCTCCAGGAGGGTCTTGGTTCTCTTTTGTCACAGATGATGGTGAGGCACAGTATGGTGAATGCAGTGCACCTAGCCATTTTCTCAGGGGCATCTCCAGCCTTGGCGGTAACCTCCTCCAACAACTGTGACAGGGCATCCACCTCCCAGAGCTGCCTGGCCTCGTTGTGCCAACCCCATCCCAGGCCCCAAGGTGCCTGCCACTTCCAGAGCTGAGGGGAGAGGCAGCCATGCAGACCGCATACCTTCCATGGCTAGGCCAGAGGTTCTGACTAAAGGTGTGTAAGAACGCGCCCGCATCTAGTGGACTTCCCAAACATGGCTTTTGTGTCAGCCTAACTCAAGTGTCTTGAGTCTTGTCTAGAAGCCCAGTTGGTTGGCCAGCTGTTAGCACAGCACCCTACGGTGGCTCAGAGGTTTTCCAAGCCTCAGCTTTCACATCATGGATACAGTAGTCCCCTTATGTGCAGTTTCGCTGTGTGCATGTTTTGTTCCCTGAAATCAACAAGGAGAGAGAACAGTACAGGGAAGCATTTGGAGAGCGAGAGAAGAGGGCTCACACTTGTACAGCTTTCTGCTGTTCCGTCTGATTACGAACTGCTGTTGATATCTCAGTGTGGCTAATTCTCAGAAAGAAACTCTGCCATAGGTTTCTGCATGCTTGAAAAAGCATGGTGCCCGCTTCCCGGTGTCAGTCACCCAGCGAAGGTCTGGGAGGGTAGCGCCCCCACCCCAGGATAAGGGGAGTGCTGTAGTTTGCATATAAAAGGCTGTCTAGAAAGGAAATACTTAGGAATATTAAGCTGTAGAGTTTGCATTGAGGTGGAAACTAAACTAACTTTTCAGGATCTTTCCCAGTGTGAAGTGTCCCATACAAGCAGCTTTGCCTTTGGTGGGTCCTGGGAGTGGGGACAAAGCAGGCATTGTCCTTACTGGTGCCCCTGGGGGCCCGTCTCTATGACGCCATGGTGGAAATCTAGCCAAGAATCCAAGAGTGGCCTCTGGGAGAAACTGGTGTGTCCAGGCAGGGAAGGCAGCAGCCAGGAGGTTTTGTGAGGTTTGGCTAACAAGCATGGTTTGGGGGTGCTTGGGTACCCCTCGGATCTGTTGGGAATACTGAGCACATGAGAGGGTGAATGTCAGGATTAGGGACAGGCCTTGCTTGATGGCAAGTTACAAGGCTGTCTCACCTGCAGGGCAGTTCTTAGATCCACACTCTTGCCTTGAGTGTGTTGAGGGGCACAGTATGGGGAGGAAAGTGCTTCCAGTTTTCTTGCACCTTCGAGGCTGCCCAAGCTTTCAAAATTCCCCATCTTTCTGTGCTCAGGCTGACTTGTCACAGTTGTGTAGTCTGTCTTGTGTTTCGTTTTCCTAGTTTGTTTTGTTTGGTTGTTTGAGACAGGGTCTCACTATGTACCTCTGGGTGTCCTGGAACTCACTATGTGGACCAGGCTGGCCTTGAACTCACAGAGATCTGCCTGCCTCTGCCTCCCAAGTGCTGGGATTAAAAGTGTGCGCCACTATACTCGGCTTCATCTTTCTTGTTTTTTAAGATGTGTTTAATTATTATATTTATATGTTTGTGTTTGTATGAGTGTATGTCACATGTGTGCAGGTGCCCAAGGAGGCCCAAAGAGGGTGTGGATACCCTGGATCTGGATTTGCAGGTGATTGTGATCAGCCTGCAGTGGGTGTTGGGAACTGGATTCTGGTTCTCTGCAAGAGCAAGAAGTTATTTGTAACCTCTGAGCTGTCCATATCTCTCCAGCCGCAGCCATGAGGTCTTACCAGGTCTGTTGTGTGTACACTGTTGCACTGCTTAAGTGTACCCAGCCCTAGTAGTCTCAGCTGAGTGTACCTAAGTGTGCCCACCCCTGAGTGTGCCTAGTACTCAAGTGGGCTACCCTTGAGTGTGCTCATATGCCTTGGGACCGACAATTTATGTATAGGAGGGTGGCCTTATTTTTAGTGTCTAAAATACAAGCTTTGAGCAGGGCCACCATAGCTTTAATTAAATGATACTAAAATGGGAGATAATTACTTCCGTGTGTTTCATGGAGCCTGGGAGGGTCTCTCTTGTCCTGTGGGTACAGTCCTGGGAAGTTATGACCTGGAATAATGCCCAGGTCCTTCCCCCTTGGGTATCCAAGGTCTAGTAGGTGCTGATCCAAAAGCTCAGAGACCCATTAGTATACAGAACTCCTGCCTATGTGGCATCAGTCAGACATTAGGTCCACAGTGTAGATCACCAGCAATCATTGCATGAGAAATATGCAAGATAACAGGTCCTCCAATGGCTCTGATGTGACAGGAGATGTGGAATTTTAGTACTGTCCAGCCACTTCAAACCCAAAGGGGCCAGCCCTGACCTGGGACTCTGCCATTGGCCACAGCAAAGTGTCCATGTACAGTGACTGGAAGCATGCACACTCTCAGCACACTTGGAACCAATCATTTATATTAGCAGTCGTGTGTGGACCAGGTTGCTCTTCTCTGCTTTAGACCCACATTACCCAGTCCCGTAAGTGAGTAACTGTGCCTGGCCCAGGTGCTGGAGTGTGGCTATTCAAAGCCAAAGCCTGGTTTGACAATTCAGCACCCAGAAGGGATTATGTATGCCTCTTTCTGAAGTGTGTTAAGTACATAGTAGAAGGTTTATGTATTGGATTAAGTGAAACAGATTATTAGAAAGTATTTACTCTCCTAACGTGGCCATCCATGGCAATTGCAGTGGTATGTGCCATCAGCTGTGTGACTTGAGCAGCATGGATTTAGAGGGCTGTGGCTGTCCTGGGTTTGAGTTTGCTCTGATCCTGCTGGGGCTGGACCAGTGGGAAGTGCTGCAATTCCTGGTTTCTAAGGAAAGTTCCTAAGCAGCCTCTTGAGGTGCTTGAGAAGGTCATCACACTGATCATGTTTCTCTTGAGGCACCAGCCCTGCCTTGCCTGTGATGAGCCCTCATCCTGAAGGCCCAGCACTGTGTGGTCTTCCTTTGCCCTTGTCTTCTGTTGGGGGTAAAGATGCAGTGTGCTTGTTTGTAGGTGATTCTCCACATCATGGCTGTGTCCTGAATGCATTGGTGGCCTGCTCAGCCTGCATGTCATGTTTATGATGAGCCCAGTGTCTCTGTGGGAGGAGAGCCACCTTGTAAATACCTGTCCCCCCAATGCCATGTGACTTGCTGTGGCAGCCGGAGTGGAGGGGCTGCCACAGCCTGTGCAGCTGTGGGGAGCCGGCACAGTCCTAGGAAAATACCCCAGGCACTCCCACATCTGGCCAGGCTATTAATATCCCACAAAGGGCTCCTTTTTCCCTGTGGAGAGCCTGCATGTGGTGATGCTGTCATGCACATGAGCAGAGCCCATGAATTGAGTCTTGCAGTGAGCGGCTTTCTGGATGCACCATTGAATTCCCATCTACAAGCCTGGGTCTTGTAGTTTTTTTGCCTGCCGTTCTGCAGTATGTGGATACTGGTTCCCAGAGGGCAGGTGGAACTGTTGCCCCCCAGGTGGCCTGTTGCAGAGAGGCTGGTCCTTCTCAGCTGTTTCTATTCACACTACGTTGGAAGAGTTCTCTGTAGTCTACCATGTCCAGGCAACCAGGCCTTGGTAGATGGCAAATTAAGTTAAACTCTAGGGAAGACAGACCCCAGTGGGATCGCTAAGGTCAAGTGGGAGAAGAGATGGTGTATGGGTACATGGAGAGATCTGACCTGTTGAAAAGGAAGGGCTGCCAGGACATAGGCCGTGGGTCTCATCTCTTAGGGTCTTCATGTGCAGAGCTGGTCCCACAGGGATACCCCTAGCTGATCCCTTCTGGTCCTCTGAGCTGGACATACAGGTTTGGAATTGGATAAGGAGCCCTCCTCAGATAACCTGTGTCTGCTGTCTTCCCCCTCCTGCAGCTTTGTGGTTAGAAGTCATGGCCACCATGATCCTAGGTGGTGTGTGTTTGACTAGCCTGAGGGGCAGCTCATTTGAACAGGAAATGTAGACCCCTGTGAACACTGGTCTGTTCTCTTCCCCTGAGGACCTGGAGGCCTGAGTGTGTTAATCATGTAAGAGGGATGGTGTAGGCAGTACTCCATATGGGAGCACACCCCACTCAGAGACCCACACTGAGCCCTTGTGCTCTTTGCTCTTACGGCTTGCTACAGATTGTATAGCTCCCCTAGGGATGTCAGGCTCTGACCCTAGTGCCTCGCCTGGTAATGTGGTCTTGTGTGAATAGCTCCTGTGGATATGAGCCGATTGAAGGTCTTTTTCATGGAGAGTTCATTTGGGCTTATCTGGGAGAAGCTGAATACAGTCACAGGTGCCCTCATAGGAGAGAGAGAGAGGAGTCAAGCTGCTGTGAAGAGATGCCTATGTGGAGATGGGTGGACCCTGGAGCAAAGGGCTGCCAGGACGGGTTTTACCCTACCTGCCTGGGCCCCACGGTGCCTAATGTTCTGTCAGACATCGCTCTGGGTGTCTGGAGGACATTCTGAATTTTTTTTTCTTAACGTGGTGTGTGTGTGTGTGTGTGTGTGTGTGTGTGTGTGTGTGTGTTTATGTGTGTAAATGAGCACATACAAGCCAGGACATGGTTGTGCCATACATGCTTGTGGAGGTCAGAGGACAACCTCAGGTGTTGGTCTTTTTGCCTTCCACTTTATTTGAAATAGGGTCTATTATTATTATTATTATTATTATTATCATTATTATTATTTTCTTTGTGTGTGCCACTCATTGACCCATGATCTGGGGCTTCTCCGTATCCACCTCCCACCTCCCTGTAGGACAGTGGTTCTCAACCTGTGGGTCACGATCCCTTTGGGGGTTGAATGACCCTTTCACAGGGGCTGAATATCAGATATTTACATTATGATTTATAACTGTAGCAAAGTTATACAGTTATGAAGTAGCAACGAAATAATGTTATGGTTGGGGGTCATCACAGCATGAAGAACTGTATTAATGGGTTGCAGCCTTAGGAAGGCTGAGAACCACTGCTGTAGGCGAATTGGGGTTGTGGATGGATGCTACTTCATTTAGCTTTATGTAGGTTCTGGGGACTCAAACCCAGGTCCTCATGCTGGCACTTTCCGCACTAGGCCGTCTCCCCAGGCGTCTCCCTAGATGGGGCTTGATGAGATTACTGTTTTCATTCAAGGACTCAGTAAATCAGAAGGCCTTCCCCGTGTGGGTGGTCCTTAGTAGGGAGGAAATGCCTGCAGATCGCCTGTGAGCTAAGGGGTCTCCAGTTGCAGATTAGAGATGCAGCCTCTTTAATCACAGCAGTCAGACCTCACCTTGAATGTCTTTCTCTGTACACATCCCATCAGTTCTGCTCTTGAAAGAACCTGGAGGTACCAAGAACCCCACGAGCAAGGACCCTTTGCAGCCACCAGACACAGGCAAGCCTCGATGTAATTCTTGGGGGACTTTGGTCCAGTGACAGTGACTTCCAGCCTCCAGAGATAGGGGAGAGTTAACTCCTGTTGTTTTAAGCCTCTGGGCTTTAGTAATTGGTGAGAGCAGCCACAAGAAAACAGGAAGTCAGAATAAACAGCGCTTCCACAGATACCCTCAGCTGCATCAGACCTGTCATTCAGAGGCCCTGACCTTGGGGCGGGTGGGGCACTGCTGGGTCACAGGGTGTGTGGCTGTTGACTTTGGTGGAACTTGCTGGCCTAGTTTGTGAAAGGCTCTGACTGTTGGTCTTGGTACCCTGTTCCCAGTTCCCTCCCTCTGCAGTGGCAAGTGTCTGCTGGAGAGTGATGTGGTCACACTGCGGTCCCTGAGCCCTGGTGAGTGGTTCCAGCCTCGGGTCCTGTGACTCTTCAGCTGGGTGGGCTGCTCCTCTTGCTCATCAGCAGGGGCCGAGTGTTCTAGATATTTCTGCTTTGAAGCACTGATTCTCAGTTCTTAAAAAATTTGAAACCCTAGTTCCTAATTCTTAAACATTTTTTTTCTCATTTATTTATTCTCTGTGTGTGGAAGTGGGGAGTGGGGGGTACACACTTACAGGGTGCATGTGGAGCTCAGAGGACAACTTGAGAGAGTCAGATCTCTCCTACCATGTGGATTCTGGAGATGGAATTCTTGCTAGGCTCATCGGCACGCACCTTTACCAGCCCAGCCATCTTGCTTATTCTCAATTCTGCCTTTTGCTGGCTGCTTTTATGAGCATCTCATTGGCCAGCCAGGCGAAACCTGTAATGCTCAGGTCTTTTTCTTTGTGTTTAAGGTTTGTGGTATCAGTGTTAAGATACAATGGATTATGTAGGAGTTTTATTCAGTGAATTTGAATTGTAATGCATGGATTAAGATGTTTGAGAGAGAGCTTCGGGGAGTGTGTGTGTGTACATGTGTGTACACATGTATACCGTGGCTTGGGTGGAAGTCAAAGGACAACTTGCTGGACTCAGTTTGCTGCTTCTACCGTGTGGGATTGAACTCAGGTTGTCAGGCTTGGTGGTGGGTGTCTTTACCCACAAAGCCATCTCTGGCCCTAAAAGGTGTTTTGGGAAGGATTTTTTTTTTTGGGGGGGGGGCATAAATTGAACTTCTGCTCAGTGGCTTCTTAATGTTCTTCATAAAAGGACATTCCGCTGCTCCCCAGTGGCCTGTTGGCCTTTTCACATCCGAGTCACTTTGGTGACAGTTCTGTGGAGCGTGCTGATGCAGTGATGGAGTCCCTTCTCTGTGCCCTGCACATGCTCTTTTAGCACAGTGATGAGAGAAGATTCTTCTGATGCATGGATGACACATGCTCCCTCTGCAGAGGACGGTCAGGATGCACAGGAGCTGTGCTGAAGGGGCTGTGGAGGAGAGCAGGGAGAACCAGGGAGAAAGGGAAAGCACACCTTCACAGCACTCTCTCGGTGCTTCCGGTAACTTCTAGAAGCCTGTGAAACTAGAACTGAGGATGTAACTCAGTTAGAGGCATGCTTGCCTAGCCTGTGTGAAGCCCTGGGTAGGTTTGATCTCTGAACTACATAGAACTAGGCATGCTGGTGCTCATCTGTAATCCCAGAAGGGTGGGTTGTTCAGGGTCGTCTTGGGCTACACATTGGTTTGAGGCCAGGCTGGACTCAATGAGATCCTGTTTCAAAGTCAAATATGAACAACAAAAATCCAAATATGAAGTCAGTGAAGTCAGAGTGTAAGGCGATGGGCACCAACTGGAAAACAGACTGTGGTGGGCACAGCAATAGAAGGCAGCATCTGTGTGGGGACCTGCCCTCCTAGGTGTCTGTGGTCTGACCCCGTCCAGGATGGGTAAGTGCACATATGGGGGGTAGTGTGTGCACCAACAGTTGGCGGGTATCCACATGCTAAGGTGTGTGTGTGTCACCATGTTCCAGGTTTGTGTGCCTGACCTTGAACTGCCAGGCCTGGATCTCCTTCTGAGTATTGTCCCTAGACATTGCCTGCCCCTCTGGTGGCTGGTGCCCCATGACTTCTGAAAACTCTGTGTTGCTGAGCTGGCTAGGCCCCACCCTTGCTGGGAGCATGATGAGGTCAGGCCTGCATTTGCCTGTGTGTGACCCAGCCGCACCCGTGCTGTGGGTGGAGATGTGGAGTGTTACAGGTGCTTGACCCCACACAGGACTGACAGCCTGGGCCCCCAGCTCCAGGGTAGGTGTGGGATGAGGTTGGCCAAGGTGTCGCCGGGCCGGGCCTGTCTAACCATTTGCTGGACCTGGACAGGCAGGCCCTTCTCAGTCAGTGGCTGCTTGTTTCATGGTAGTGGTGATGTTGCTGGGCCCTGGCTCTGCTGTGTAGGGATGAGCACTGTCTTCCCGACATCCAGCATGGTAGCGGTGATGTTGCTGGGCTCTGGCTCTGCTGTGTAGGGATGAGCACTGTCTTCCCGACATCCAGCATTCTGCAGGAACAGCAGCTGTGGTATTGCTTCAAGGTCAGTGAGAGAGGTGGATGACAGCTAGGTCTAAGGAGCGGGTACACAGAGGGGCAGGGCTTGGGGGCAGGTGGGTGGAGGATAGGCCTGGGGGGAAGGGGGCAGATGGCCGGAGTGTCTGGATGTGCTAACAAGACCCCGTGGGTCTAGTGGATGTCAGGGCACATTCCCACTTACACTTTTCTTTCAGCCCCTCCGCAGCCTGGAACACAGACACCCATCTCTTTCCAGGGCTTCTCATTTTATGGGCTCTGCCCTGGGGCAGGAGTGGGGTCATGCTCCAGCTGTCACCTGGCAAGTCTCACCAGGAAGTGGTGGGGAGTTTCCCAGGGGGCCCAGTGGGGTGCAGGTGGGCCTTCTAGACTGTGAGTCATGGTCTGGGGAAAAGCAGCTTCATGGAGGGTAGAGGAAGTGACTGGGCAGGTGATATGGGGCTGCCTGCCTGCTCTTCTGCATCTGTGTCTTGGTACTTGTGGGGTTGAGCCTTCCTCTGTGGAAAGGCTGTCTTTTCAAAGCTTCCCATGAACAGCAGAGGGAAGCTGGCCCCAGCTGGACGTGCGTTTTATTTCTGTATATGGCTTTCTGATCTCCCTTTCTGCTGAGCATCTCAGGTCGGTGACACTTTGCCGTCTCCTGGTTTCCTCTTTCTTTTTGTGCTCTTGTGACCTAAGGGGCCGGCTCCACACTGTCCTGGCAGAGGTGCTTGGGTTGAGACCAGACAGGAAGGCCAGCGAGCAGGCTAGGGTGTTGCAGCTCCTCCCTTGGCTTTCATGGTTGTCCAAGACCATCTTATTGCTGTACCCACTGACCTTGACTCGGGCATCTGGACAGTTTCTTGGGTCTGAGAGTGTGGCCTGGCCCCTGGGAAGGGAGGAGCCCAGCCACAGGTCATTGGGTGTCATG
Organism: Peromyscus attwateri; assembly: GCA_902168425.1. Lineage (NCBI taxonomy): Eukaryota > Metazoa > Chordata > Mammalia > Rodentia > Cricetidae > Peromyscus > Peromyscus attwateri. The sequence continues at coordinate 63,880 of CABHPP010001798.1, read as the reverse complement.
GCTGGGAGGGAGACACAGCCTCCTTCATAGACTTGCTGGGTGTTGATCCACATACCATGCTCTGTGTGGGATACTGGTGTGGTGAATACATAATGGCATCTGAGGAAGGCCTTTAAAGGAGGCTGGGGGTGGCTGAGAGGGAGGCTGGGGGCAGGGCTGAGAGGGACTATCAGTTTTGTTACAGACATTCTTGGGCCTATGCTGTGACTCGCCTCATGGTCTCTCTAGAGGAGGGTGGACACACTCCTCTCCTCTTTCTCCAGTTACCAGCCCCTCATCTGCAGAGACGGCTCCCTCTTGCTTTCATCCAAGGCTGACATGTAACAGATCAGAAGTAAAGTGATTGAGATGTTGGGAGGAGACGGAAGAGGAGAGGAGCTGAGGAGCCGGGCACCAGGCAGCCCTGATCCTAGAAGAAGGCAGTGTTATCCAGTTCTGCTTGGAGCCCCTGGAGCCCTAAGGCAGGGGGAGTGGCCCTCTGCCCATTTTCTCTTTCCTGTTCTTGGGAACATCCTGACATGTCATCTGGACATGACCTGCCTTGTGCCTCAGCTGAGACCTGGCTTTTACAGTCAACCTCAAGTGACGGAGAAGTGACCAGTGACCTCCTCTCTCTCTCTCTCCTTCCTCAAGAGCCAAGAATCTTTCTAAGTCCCTCCCTACTACTTCCTGTGTTTCTCTATATGTCCTGGGTCCTCCAAAGCCCCTATAGCTAATTCTGGTCAGCTAGTAGCTAGCTCTGCCCTCTGATTCAAGGTAAACTTTATTGACAGTCTCAGGAGTGTCAGAGTGCGATCAAAATTTCCCACAACAGGTTGAGGCTTGACTGGCGCTGACTGGTGCTGAGGAAGCAGTTTGCCATGGGAGGTGGCTGTGTTCTTAGAAGGCCTTGCTGTTGTGAGTGGCTAGGAAAGCAGGCTGCTGATTAGGAGAAACAACTCTGGGAACTTGCACCTGGCAAATCTCCACATTACTTTGTCATTTTGGGGAAACACTACTAGAGTAGAGAAATCATAGGGTCATTGTGGGCTGGGTTGACCCCTGCTGGCCCAGATCTCCACTTAGGATCAACTCCAGTCCTCTGGCCAAGCCTGCTCATCTTCAGCACCCAAGTAGGACTGACTACCATGTGTCATACCCAGGTACACATCTTACATGCACCCCAGACATGTTCCCATGTTGCGCCCCCTGCTTGATTCCATGAGGGTAGCTCTGGTCCCCTGCTGACATTTGATATAGTATCTGACATCAGCAGGTACTAGGGAATATGTGTAGGTGGGTGTGAGTAGGTAGTGCATGTGGTACTAGGGAGGAAGACTCCTCCTTTTCAGATCAGGGGACATTTCTCCAGAAGGCCTGGCTGCTTTACAAGCAGACTAAGAGAGCTGACTTGGAGAGAAACAGCCAGTAGATAGGGTGTTGATGAGAAATGGATCAGACAGCCAACTGTACTATTTTGAGGTACAGAGCTGAGATTTTAATCTGAAAGAAGCAGAGAGCTATCGATGTTTTGTTTATTCTTTTTATTACATTTGTGTATGGTGTATGTGCATGGGCGCGCGCGCGCGTGTGTGTGTGTGTGTGTGTGTGTGTACTTGTTCATGTGGAGGCTAGAGGCTGATTTTGGCTAAACTGGCTGGCCAGTGAATTCCTGAGACCCACCTATCTCCATCCCCCAACTGCTGGGGCTATATGCATTGCCACCTGCTTGACTCTTTTATGTGGGACCTTGGGACCCCAACTTGGGTCTTCTTGCTTATGTAGCAAGCACTGAGCCACCTCCTGAGTCCCTGAAGGTGGTTTTTCTTTCTTTTTTCTTTCTTCTTTTTAAAATAAACATTAGTCAGAGCTGGATTTTAGAGATAGTTGTGCAGCTAGCTATACTGTGGAGGAGTGGAGGGAATATATGCAGAGAGACAGGTGCAGAGCAAGGCACAGGGAGTAATAGAGGGTGGTTACCAGCCAGCCATCTGGGGGCTCTGTGCTCGGCTCAGAAATTCTGAGTAGCAGTTGGATTGACAGCCCCAGCCCTCCAGTGTGAAGGCGTATGTATGGGCAGACTCCGGTGAGTATCCCTGAGTCCTGGGAGCTAGAGGCAGTTTGCTCCTGACGCTAGAGGCCAGAGGTGTATGGTTGTAGATGCTCAGGTTGGAAGCTTATCACTCTGGGCTTGAGCTGGCAGTGGCTGGCGCTGGGCAGATAGAGTAACCTTTGGCTCTTAGCAGTGGGCAGCAGCAGCAGTCACTGCAAGCTATTGCTACAGTTCCCTGCCTTGGGTGTTGGGACCTGTGGCTCCTACCAGCAGCTAGTGTCATAACTCGGAAACCTAGGGTGAATCTAGGACTCGGTAGCTCTTGAAACCTTGTGACCAAGGCCTTCAGTCCCTCATCTTTGGCCCTCTGCAGCTCTCTCTGAGCTAGGTGTGGTGGTGCGCACCTTTATCCCAGCACACGCTCAGGAGGCTGAGGCAGGCGGATCTCTGTGAGTCTGAGGCCAGCCTGATCTACACTGAGTTCCATGTCAGGTTGAACCAAACAGTGACACCCTATCTCAAAAAAGAAAAAGCCCTTTCTGTACTTTACTATCGTTCCACTATCTTTCGTCTTTGTTGCTGGCCACTTAACTCTTCAGCCAAGGTGTGTGTGTGTGTGTGTGTGTGTGTGTGTGTGTGTGTGTGTGTGTCTGTCTGTCTGTGTCTGTGTGTATTTATTTATGTATACAAGTGAGGGTGCATGTGTAGTTGTTTTTTTTTTTTTTTTTACTCTTTGCTTTCAGGGGGTCTGACACCCAGCTCCCAAATAAATACACACTTATTCTTAATTATGAATGCCCGTCCTTAGCTTGGCTGTTCCTTGCCAGTTTTTCTTAAATTATCCCGTTTCTCTTTAACTATGTTTTGCCTCTGGGCTTTTTACCTTTCTTTATTCTACATGTCTTACTTTGCTTCTTATTCTTTGGCTGGCTGTGTGGCTGAGTGGCTCGTCCCTGTGTCCTTCTCTCCTCCTTCTCTTGATCCCCCCCTCCCTCATTTATTCTCTGCCTGCCAGCCCCACCAATTTCTCTCTCCTGCCTAGCTATTGGCCATTCAGCTCTTTTTTTTTTTTTGACCAATCAGGTATTTTAGACAGGCAAAGTAATGCAGCTTTACAGAGTTAAAACGAATGCAACATAAAAGAATGCAACACATCTTTGCATCAGTAAACAAATAGTCTGCAGCATAAACGAATGTGATATGTCTTAAACGATATTCCACAGCGGCATGTATGCATGTCTCGCATGTAGAGGCCCAAGCGCAGCCTGATGTGTCGGTCCTCACCTTCCACCTTGTTTGAGGCAGGGTCTCCTTACTGTTTGCTCTGTGTACACCAGGCTGTTTGGTCAGTGACTTCTAGGGATTAACCTGTCTCTGCCTCCCCTCTCATTGTGGGAGTGCTGGGATTACAGCCACACACCGCTGTGCCCAGATGAACGGGGTGGGGGTGGGGATCCAAGTGCAAGCCTTCGTATTTTGCACACTGAGAGATCTCCCCAGGCCCTTCAGCCACTGCCTTGTTGCTATGGCTTCTGCTGGCAGCACCGCCACCATCACGGCTGTTGCTTCTTCATTGTCTCCTCTTGGTACTGCCAGCTCAGCCCACTCAGCTTATGATAACAATCTGAAGAAGGCAAAGACCATTGGAAGAAGCCTTCTGTCGGGCCTGGGCCTTTCCTTGCGACATCGGAGGACAGCACAGGAAAGAGTCTCCTGACAAACTTGAAAAGTGAACCAAACAGTCTGGTTACATGGCTAGGAGCAATGTGTGGCAAGGGTGTTTGTGCCAATTTTGGCACAACCCTTCATACACATGAAAGATTATGTTTGCCCCAGCCACAGGCTTTCTGCTAGGCCTTCTGGGAAGGTGTGCCCTCTCTCGTCCAAGTGGGAATATTTGTTTGATAATCTGGAGATTGTTCAGGCTTGTGTTGCTCTGGAGTGCTGCATTCCCACCATGCTCTGTCTGAGTGGTTATGACTGCAGCTTGTCTTCAGCCATGGTTGCAGTGATCCTCTGCATCTGTTGGAGTATCCTCAGGGTGGCCAGCGAGCGTCCGGAATGGCCTGGCTGACATGAGGGCACTCTAGCGGTTTCTTGGGCCCGTGGTTCCCTGTTCAAGGCCTGTCACATGCCCTACTCCTGGCAATTTTAATCACTTACAGACAGCGTTGGAAGGATGTTTACAGTAGGTCAAGCCCAACACAGAATTCAAATCTCTAGTAGCGTTTAGCAGTACTTAATCGCATATTCAATTATGCATAATCATGCTTCACTTTTCTTTCCTAGTTCATCAGGGAGAGACATGGTTCCCCTGGCCCGGGTCAGGGGATGAGAAACCAACATAACAGTGGGCTTGTCCTTGGTGAGTGTGGCTAGGGGTGCCACAGCCTGATAGCTCCGAGAGCATGCTGGGTTCAGAGGGAGGATGCCGACATGCTCGTTAGTTCTGTTGGCCCATTCTAGGTGAGCCGGATCAGGCTGGCCTCATGTCCCCGGCCTGCCGCTTCCTGAGCCCCTGGCAACCTGATGAGGGTGACCCAATAAGCCCCGCACTGATGTAAATGTATTATGTGGCATGCTCTTGGACCAAACAGGATGAGTTAATGCTTGTGAGTGGCGCCGAAATGTGGTGAGCTTGGTCACGGGCCAGCCGGTTTTCATTTGGCTGCAGCTTGTACAGTAAACTCCTCACTAGCTGTTTTCTTTTCTTTCTTTTTTTTTTTTCTTTTTTAAGGTTTTGCTTTGTTCTAAGGAAAACACACATAATTTTGAAAATAGACACCCACTCTTGCTTTTTACCATAAACAGATTGCTGCATTGTATTGTGGGATCTGGCTTGGCTGCAGAGGCCTTCGCTGTTTGCTGAGCTAGTGCCTCTGAGACGAGTCAAACTGACTTCTGCATGTTCAGGGATGTGGGTGGTGCTTGCAGGTGCTGGGAAGCATGAGTTTCCGTGCTAATTAAAAGCCTTCAAGGTTTTTTTTTTGTTTGTTTTTGTTTTTGTTTTTTGTTTTGTTTTGTTTTTTCAAGACAGGGTTTCTCTGTGTTGTTTTGGTGCCTGTCCTGGATCTTGCTCTGTAGACCAGGCTGGCCTCGAACTCACAGAGAGTGCTGGGATTAAAGGCTGTACCACCACCGCCTGGCTTATTGTTTGTTTGTTTGTTTTATGTTGTCACTAATCTCAGAAGAAATATTTGGCTCTGTGGATGAGCTATTCTCTGAACTTTACTGCCGAGGTGCCTGGGTCCCCTTTGTGTTCAGGTCTGGCTCAGGGTCTTATAGGACCAGGTAAGGAGAGCATGTCTGAGGGACCAGCATGTCTGTTCCTCTGGAGGGTCTCAGCCACACACACCAATGGCTGGGGTGGGAAAAGCCTTGAGGCTGGGGGTGATTGATAAAAAAGTGTTTCCCTTAGGTCAAGAAGGTGGCCCTTGGCTGTGCCTGGTGGGCAGTGGCCTGCATAGCAGGGGTGCTGGGCAGGGTTAGTCCCCTCTCCTCAAGTCCAACCCGCAGTCTCTAAGGCAGCCTTTCTCCTCCTTCCTTAGCTTGCTCCATGCCCTGAATCAGCCCATATAAGAAAACAATCAGGCCCACATTGTAGAACAGCCCTGCTATTTACAGGGCAGAGAATGGGGACAGGCTTGTCCCACGACCTGCAGAGAAGGCTCACCACAGAGCCTTGTCCCACTGCTGAAGGGTGCCTTGTTGTAACAAGAGTGCACCCAGCCGCCTGCAGCACGTCCCCTTCACCCCATCCCAGACTGTACCCCCAACTCATGACAGAGACCCCATGGTCAAGACAGACATCTCAGGCAGGCAGAGGCCCCACATGAGCATCCTGAGTGGTCCAGAGGAGTCCTGAGTACCGATTCTGCTAGCAGCCAAGGGACACAGTGGCCCGAGCAGGGCTGGAGCCCAGCTGCAGAAAGGTATGCAGGGCTAGTAATGGGGCTTGGTATTCCCTCTGGCAAATGGCTTGGGGCTAAGTGGGGTACCCTGAGTGTGTACCCTCCTTCCAGGAGCCCAGATGGCTGGTGCCTGGGAATGGAGGGAAAAGGTACTTAGGCAGTGGGTGCAGGCTTAGTCTGAGCACATGGCTGTTCTGTACCTTGAAGGTAGTCCATCACTCAGTGGTTGGTTGGTGCTATCTGGCCTGGGGCTAACCCTGGGTCCTTCTTGTACGCAGGTCTTTGTTATCCACACATGCTGATGCTGTCTCAGGCCATGCTCTTCTTTGTTGTTTGAATTCATTTATCTCAGGTTTCTGTCTCGAATACGCTCTGTGGGGAAGGAGTGGTGGCCTAGAGCCACTGGCTTGCTGCCTGTGGGTGTGGCCCTGGCAGGGACTTGCGTGGCCCCAGAGCCCAGGGAAGGAAACCCACTCTACTAGCTTCAGTAGAGCCACAGATGTGGCTGATGTGTAGGACAGTGGCACAGCTGGAGTGCCCTCATGCCACTGGGGTCTGTAAATCAAAGACTTTGATGGCCCATGTGTGTGGAAGTCAGAGGACTAGGGTGTGTGTTGTCCTAAAGGTGGGGACAGGGAGGGACCAAAAAATTATAAGCCAGGACCAAATGACAGTGCATGCCCTGGAGCTCCCGGGACTGAAGCCTTGGGACCAGAGTCCAGAGATTCCCCGAGAATGGGGCCTTCCAGTGGTGTAGTGACTTCTAAAGTCAGAGACTTTTGGTCCGTGTATTCCTGTAACTTCGCATGCTCTCCAGTCCTGAGGCTCTTACTCAGTCGACAGACATTGCTCACACCCCTAGACCTGCCCCTTCTCTCCCTGACTCTAGTGGAGTTCCTACCGACCGCATGCTTTGGCAGGTATGCTGGGAAGTGTCCTCTAGTGACCCACTCAGGCAGCTGACTCAGGCAGGGGTAGTATGGACTTCCCCTTATTAAAGTACCAATCTGTTGCTTCCCAGAAGGAATAGGCTTCACCTGAAACAGCAGCAAACAAGTTGTGCCCACTGTGGGCATCTTCCTGAAGGCTGGCAGCTGCCTGCGAGGCAGGATCTCGGCTGTGTCCGCAGGCCTACCTTAACTTGCCCTCTCCTTTCCATTCGCCCTCACTGGGTCCCAGGAAGTCTGTGGCTGTATGGATGGACATTCAGGGCCTTAATCCACAGCCTCTGTTTCCTTGAATTCCAAAAGAAATCGGGAGACAGACATTGGCAAAGAAAAAAGGACTAATTTACAGAGAGAGAAAGAGGTGATGGCCAACTTATAGTTTCTAGAAACCATGAGAGAAAGGCCAGGAGATCTGCAGACTGAGCCGTGAGAGAGCTTAAGGGGGCTTTCCTACAGTGGGGTCCGGGGCAGCTCGCACAGGCTGAGCAAACCACTGCCTTTGTCTCCGCTGGGGCTGTTCTTTATATATTCTTTTTACAGGTTAGGCTGCTGACGGACACTTCTGTTCACTTCTTTGTCTTTTTAATGAGTTTATAAAGGAACATGCTCCCGTATGGCATTGGCAGACATCCTTAGTTTTGGTTGATTTCCCCCTTCCTTATTCTCCCTGCCCCTCCCTCCTCCAGTATTTCCCTTTTCGCTTCCAGATGACCTATGTTTCCTCCTCCTTCTCCTCCTCCTCCTCCTCCTCCTCCTCCTCCTCCTCTCCTTTCTCCTTTGAAGCCTTTTTTCCCATCTCATGGGGGTGGTGGGGGGTGGTGGTGGTGGTGGCTTTTCTACTTTCCTGGCCTCTCCCCACACCCACGTCCAGTTAAATATTTAACAGTTGGAAGCTAGGATCTGCACGTAAGAGAAGTACGGAGAGGGTTGTTTGTTTGTTTTTAGGTTTGGCCCAGGGAAAAAGGGGTAGACCTTCCGACTCAGTGATTCCGGTATACAAGAGAGACAAGAGTCTTGGTCATGAGTTTTATGGGATGGTAAGTGGAAAATTCCTACCTGTTCCTTCCAGGGTCCATTTCCTTGTTGGATGTTGGATGCAGGTTTTTCTTTGGCGGTCAGCTTCAAGCTGGCTTGTGCTGGACTGCACGCATACTAATGGGCGGGGCACAGGTGTCTCCTCTGTCTCCAGGGCCCCTTCTCTCCGTTTTGGATTTTAGTGACAGATGTGCTCTTCTGGGATTTGCAGGGGGCTGAATAAATGTCCCTCAAGACATCCACCCCCTCACATCAGAGCCCGTGACTGTTAGGTGACATGGCGAAGGGGCCTAGCAGAAGTTATCATGACCTGGTGTGGGGCCCTGAGGTGGGGAGACTGCCCTTGATAACTCAGATGACCCAGAATGTAATCCTCAGGTACTGCTGCGGGGTCCACTGCTTCAGGGGGAGGGGACCCCACTTTCCAAGCCCTGTTCCCTGGGGCCTGTGAAGTAAAGTAGTAAAAGTCAGATCCAGACAGGCCTGCTGACTTTAACATCCTCATGTGTATTGGTGCCTCTCCGGAAAGAACTCACAAAGATGCAGACTCAAGCTTCAGCTCCGTTTAAACAAACGGTGATAAATCACAGAAGGGGTTAGACAAAAGAGGGTGGCGTGGGAGTAGGGTTTGTAACAGTGACCTAGAAATGTGGTAGAGGACGGTCCGTTTCTACCAGCCTCCTCTCCGTCCTTCCTGGGGTGGGATAGACAGTACCTGTACAGTGAAAATTGATGTCATGTCACTTGGCCCAGCTGTTGTTACTGGAGCAGTTAGAGTTAGAGCTTGGGGCCTGGCAGCCCCAACAAGCCAGGCCACCTGTCCTCAATAAGCCAATTAAAAAAATAATTAATGGTGCAAAGCAGAAAAAGGAGATTTGTTCAATGTGATCACATTGGGAAGAGGAACAGAGAGGTCCAGTGGGAACACCCCAACAACATACACGCCAGGGGCATCCATCTTCCAGGGTCCTCAGAGGTCTGCATAGCTAAGCAGTCCTAGTCCTATGTGGTCCCAGCCATCAGTGACCAACCATTGCTTCAGCTCTAGTCCCTCCTGCAAGGTGTTCTGACAAGTTGTGGATGCATATGAGATCTCTTCCTGGGAGATGAATTCCTCTGGCTGGCACAGGCTTCAGGCATGTCCTGCTCCCAGCATGAGATTCCTGGGGAAATTCCAATTTCCTGGGGTCCATTGTTTCAGTAGTCTCATAGCCAAAGGGAGGGGCACAGGGGTCTTTTTAGAATATCTTCATTCCCGCCAGGATCCAGGCAGAGTCCTCACCTGCCTTCAGATCTCAACAGTGCTGGTGACAGAGCTCTAGTTGGCCTGGGACACTGGGATCCTATTTGCTGGTTGCGGCAATAGAGGAAGCCTACAGAGCTGGGAGAAGCCCAGTGGCACATCCAGGAGCCTCAGCAACCCTGAGATTTCAGCCAGCCCTCCACAGCTGTTCTGTAATGTATCTGTTGTTTCGAACCAGTGAGTTTGGAGCCTGTTTCAACAGCAGTCCCAGGGAGGCGTCCTTGCCCCCTAAGATGTGGTCCTCAGGGGGAGGAGCATCTACGCCTTTGAGAGCCAGGTGAGGTCAGTGATGGCGCTGCTGAGCGGGGATGCAGGAACTCTGCCTGTGCCTCTGTTGGTGTGCAAAGGGCATGAGACGTGCTGCCACTGCCATTGGCCCAGCAGGAGCTTGCAGTGGCCCTGTGGGCCACAGGTGCTGCAGGCCTGAGATGGAGGCGACACAGAGGGGCTGGACAGGTGCCAGCCAGTGGAGGATAGGTGAGATTTAAGGACCAAGGAACGTGGCTTATGTGTCCTTACTCCTGGGAAGGGTCAGCAAGGTGGGGAGTGTGGTGGGCATCACCAGGCCTCAGTATCCCTAAAGGAACAGCAAAATGTGCCAGAACCCAGAACCCAGCAGCACTGCCGTGTGTATCAGGAGTCCTAGCTACTCAGGAAGCTAACGCAGGAAAATCATGTGAGCCCAGTCGTTCAGGGCCATCTTGAGCAACATAGGCAAGACCCTCACTCCCCATCTCAAACTAGACAAAACAAGCCAAAAAGTCAGACCATGTTGGTCAGCTGAGGAAGGGCCACAGAACAGACCCTTCTTTGTTCAGCACTGCCTCAGCCCCAGGGACCTGTGTGGTGTGCCCTTTGTGTGAGTCTACTCTACGTTTAGAACTAGGCAAGCAGCCACAGGCTCTGGGCCGGCAGAGCAGAGAGGTCAGCATGAACAGAGCTTAAAACAAAACGTTTTCCTGGTGCTTCTGTTGGGTGTGCCCAGGAAGTGGAGCCAGCCAGCAAGGTGAGCTTATAGAGGCCTGGTGGCCTGGCTGCCCTGCTGTGTTCTCTGGGTGGCAGTGGTTTCGGGTACAGGGTGCTTAAGGTGCCATGGACACACAGCACAGGCAGGGATGTGACTTCTTGGTCCACTCCTCAGGGTGTTATCACTGCACATGCTGCTCTGGTGAGCATGGATCCTGTGGACTGGTCCCCAGCCCAGAGCGATGCCCCTGCTGCCATTGCTGGCCACTCTGCACCCAAGCACCTGTCTCTGTGGCCTCCCAGCCTCTCCTGGCCTCCTCTGTGTCAGTTCTCTGCCCACAGGCTGGCTCTGGAATCCTCTCTAGTGCTTGAAGAAGGACTCTGTCTTAGTTACCTTTTTATTGCTGGAAGAGACACTATGACCAAGGCAAGTTATAAAAGAGCATTTAATCGGGGGCTTGCAGTTATAGAGGGTGAGAGCCTGTGACTATTAGGATGGGGAGCATGGCAGCAGGCAGGCAGACATGCTACTGAAACAGTAGCTGAGAGCTCACATCATATCCAAAAGTTGGAGGCTAAAAGAGTGAGACTGGGCTTGGAGTAAGATTGGGCTTTAACCCTCAAAGCCCACTCCAATGACACACCTCCTCCAACAAGGCCATACTTCATAATCCTTCCCAGAGCAGTTCCACCAGCTAGGAACCAAGCATTCAAATATAGGAGCCGATGGGGACCATTCTTATTCAAACCACCACACTTTGGCTGCCACTTGGGGCTTGGAGCATCCCTTCAACTTACATGTTTGCAAGAGACTGAGCACTGTGGCCCATGTAACGATGTGGGCGTTCAGGTCCACTTGGGTTCTGGCCAGCGGATCCTTTCCTTTGTGGATGGTCTTAGATAGGGTGTCATATCATCTTTTTTTTTTTGGTTTTTCGAGACAGGGTTTCTCTGTGTAGCTTTGCGCCTTTCCTGGAACTCGCTTTGGAGACCAGGCTGGCCTCGAACTCACAAAGATCCGCCTGGCTCTGCCTCCCGAGTGCTGGGATTAAAGGTGTGTGCCACCACCGCCCGACTCATCTTTCTTTTTGTGACACAGATACAGTGTGGCCTAGGCTGCCCTTGAACTCTTGCTTCTCCTTTGCTGAGGTTAACAGGTGTACAACACCATGTCTGGTTGATACAGGGCTGGGGGTTGAATTCAGGGCTTCATCACACTAGATAAGCACTCTGCCAAAGGAGCTACATCTCCAAGTCCCCTTTTTCTTTTTATTGAGGTAGGGTCTTGCTATGTTGCCTAAACAGGCCCTTGAACTCATGGGTTTGAGCGATCCTTCCGCCTTAGCCTCTGCACAGCCAGGACTGAAGGTGCCTGCTGAACGGAGAGAGCCCTTGACATGAACTTCTCTGAAAGTGAGTGACTGACCTAAGTCAGTGAAGTCATGAAGGCAGGTGTCCAGGGGATCAGCATTTGCTGTCACTGCTGGGAGAGGTGCATGTGGCTTTCAGTCTCTGCCACCTGGAGGGGTCATTCCATGGGGTTGCGGTAGAAACCAGCTGGACCTCTGTGTAGGTAGGCACCAAGAGGGCAACTCTGCTCCCTGGTGCACACGGTAGTGGACCGAGCCACTCTGCCTGGCTCTAGCTCCCATAGGCTGGCTGCATACCACCCTGATTGTTCTCCTCTCCGTGGGTCTTTCGCTTTTTATTTTTAGAGATAGTAGATATTTGAGTGAGCAGACACTGCTAGGAAATGTAAGGACCTGGTTTCCTTTGAACCCCAAAGACAACCTCTTCCTGACTTAAATTGGTTCCCGGGGCATGGGGGTGGGGTCCCCGGTCATTATAGACAGAGCAAAGTGTTCTCCTAGGGAGTGTTGATTTTTAGTTTTTTTCAGTCTCTCTCTCTCTCTCTCTCTCTCTGTGTGTGTGTGTGTGTGTGTGTGTGTGTGTGTGTGTGTGTGTGTGT